>JAHWFP010230120.1:11263-58577 GCA_023313725.1 Lithobius niger | reverse complement strand
CCCCCCCCCCCCCAACTTGGTTCTGGTTCCGCTCTTTATTATTTGCATCAAACACTGATGTTGAAAAGTCCCCATCCCACGAAACACCAAAATATGCATGTGATGACACATAACACTGAACCAAAACTAGGACGTATTAATCACTAGGATTAAATCACTTGCTTTTCATAATAAAAAAAATTAGTACCGTGTCTTTGCCCTGGGATCCAGCATTCTTCTAAAGCCATCAAAAATTAATTTAGGGCATGGGAAGGGATTTAAACAAAAAGTCTTTCCCTAAACTGTACATATATTGTCTTTTATTTGTGTGACGCCTTAAGCAATGTCTAATAGTACGTGTTATTTGAAGCCAGGAAAGCCGAAGAATACCTTAAAATCCGTCAGTTTCCGGGGTCTGCCCCGGACCCGCTGGGGGAGCTCTAAGCGCTCCCCCAGACCCCCTAGCTGGTGGGTGATTGGACAAATTTAACCTCTCTACCTCCCCACCCCAGCCAAATGCACTTCGTTACGTCCTCTGGCCGTCACCTTCCCGACTGGCCTCTTGAGCCACCAGTCCGCCTCTGAACCAGAGTGTGATGGGTGTTGCTCTGGTATACGAAACTTCGAGATTTACTTCCGACCAATGAACGTTATTCCTTCAATTCAACGAGCTTGTAACTGAAAATTTGAAAAATCATTCTTTGTACTGTTTTTCGTAAGAAAGCGTCTTAGTATGCGCTTATTGTGTGCGCGTGCGGTGTATCTTGAGTCCTGCAAGTATTTTGTGAGCGGCTACGTCTTCCTGGATGGGGTGGCTTTAATCGATGGCCGCCATTGTTTTTGCAACCATCTTGGATATCAATAAGGCACTCTGCTACTGAAAACGTACTATCGATTATCTGCGTTCGTTCTGCGGAGAACTCAAGATAGGCCGCGGACACTACAGTGCCTTGTGGTAGTCGCCGATATATACTAGGCCTAAGGGATTTGTGTTGGTTTGACGAAGTGTAGTCAACGCCTGCGCGGTAGGTGTTGTTCTGACTGCTGTAATAAAAAAAAAAGTATTGTAGGAAAGCATGCGATGAGTGAGGTCGAGAAAGACAGCCAGATGTACGAAGAAGAAAAAACACAGCAACTATAAAAAAAAAATAGTTATAGTTATAGTTTACTTTGTTTTCGTTTTCCTTCATTTTGGTTCCGCGTAAGTTTCAAATTGCTTTCGTTTATTTTCATTATAGTTTCGTTTGTTTTCAGTTTGCTTTAGTTGACAGCTAATTTAAAAAATGTTAAAGTCGAAGTTAATTAAACGGAGAATACTAAATGTAATTTACGGTAAAATTAAGATATGGTTTACTATACACAGTAATACCTGCAAACTGCTACAGCTACGATATTTAAAAAAAGGAATGTGGTGAGAATCATCAGTGTATTTTCAAACGTAATATCCCAAGAGCTAAGGAAATTATCAGAAAATTTTTTCACCTCGAGTGTTTTGGCCCCTATAAACTCACGAGTGCTATTTAGGCAGACATTAATTTCCCGAGTGAAATTATCTGCCAATAAATAGCACGAGTGAGTTTAATGGGCCAAAACACGAGTGTTGAAAAAAATTTGATAATTTCCAATAGCTCGCGGGGTATTTAGTTAGAGAATTTCACGTCATATTTCAGTATTCAGCACTCTAAATTTCGTATGCAACATTTAAAATTTTTTATAAAAGTCGCGCTGCCGTCCAAATATCGGCGCGCCGATTGGCACTATGGCCGCCAGGAATAAAATTGATATTCGCCGCTGCTGAAGAATTTTTCATTGGCGTACACCTCCAAACTTTTTATTTGAACAATTCCGTAATATTAAATTAATAAATGCAGTACATAATTTTATTTTTTCTAAAATTGCAAGAGTAAATAAAAAAAAACAATCAAATACGTACTGTATTGGAGCGTAATAAATTTCAAAACGGTGCTGAGAATTTGTTGCTAGGTTACGTTAACGTTAGGCCTAACGACGCAGTCTGGCTAACGACGAGCTTCGCCGCCGGATTCTACGTGTGGCTGCAGGCGTTGCTAGGTTACGGAAACGAACGACACAGTGAGTATTTCGAGAGAAAGGCCTTCCGGATTGTTTTTGGTAGGAAAATACATACTTTTATTTGAAATGAATTCAACAAACTTATCGTAACGTGTCAACTGTGTAACGTTTGAAGCGAGTGACTGCCAAAAGCGTATCAACTTCTGAAAGCGCTCGCCATGTTTTGTACGGTTTAGGTTAGCATTACGCTGCGTCGACCAATGAAAGCTGTAGGATATTGCCTAACTGATTTAATTTTAAATTTAGCCAATCAACATCGACTTACAGTGATAATCACGCAGTACTGCGTGATTGTCACTGTAAGTCGGTTGTGATTGGGCGAATTTAGTACACGATCAAGTTAGCAAATTTCGGTCAGGGAAATTCTCTGTCTAATATGTTCGAGCTCGAAAATACACTGATGATTCTCACACGCTGCTTTCTTTTAAATGTCGCAGCTGTAGCAATTTCCGGATATTACTGGGTATAGTAAATCATTAATTTAATGAGTATTTAAACCTACATCTTAATTTTTCACTGTAAACTATATTTAGTATTCTCCGTTTAATTTGCTTCGACTTTTAAGATTTGTGAACTTAGCTGTCTACTAAAGAAAAGTGAAAAGGAACGGAACTAAAATGAAAATAAACGAAAGCAATTTGAAAGAAAAACGAAAGCAATTAACTATTGACTAAATTCAACCGGGACCAACCCTGTTGACAGTATGTCACTGCAACCCCATACCAGGTAAATTAGCAATTCAAACCAAATAATAGCCTAAAATCCATCATAATTCTGACTAACCCCAAATAAACCTTAAATTTGTGGCATTTCATTTAAGGCACTAAGCCAATTAAGACAAGAGTCGCCCCCATTCGTCACGTGAGCCTGAGCTGATCATCACTCCAATTTGTAATTAAAACTTCACTACAACTGAACCACCACTATTTGTCTTATTCCACTAGCTTGGCTTTAATTGGTATTCATCCAACCGTAGTTTGACTCAGTTATTCGACCCCAGATTGTGGTGTTGAAGAACCGTCACGTATCAATAATCGCCACAAGTCATGGAGGCGAGAAGGACTCGTCGACGAGCGTGAAGTCATTCGCAGTTCCGACAATTTCGGTTCAATAAGTTGGCTCTGCGAAAGATTTTGAGGAGCAGTACGGAAAATCGGTCAAAGTGTCGGGGCTCAAAAACTGGCCGTCTAAACATCACGATCTACATTTTCGAAATGTGAAAAATTTACGGACCCGAATCAAAATCAGTGTGAAAACACATATTTCATCAAGGGACACATTTGGTCGATGTTCAACGATGTGAGCAAGGTGAGGCTGTTTTCTTCTTAATCACAATTGTGTGGAACTAAACCTTTATTTTTGCAGCGTAATTTGATTGCGAAATCAATTAACATTTCTGAAAATGTCGGGATGGAAACTGAAAAACAAAGCAGTTTTACTTGCTTTGTGCTTAGAATTTCAGCATCACGTTGACTAAAAATACCAGACAGGAATTATTTTTATTACTCGAAAACGTCTTAATTTTTTTTAAAGCAAATCCTCAGGTCTTTATGGATAAACACGAGCAAAATGCTCATGCTTAAATACAAATATAGGCATTTACTCCTGACCTATGAGCATCTGCTTCTCATATGAATAGAAAGAAACAAATGCTCAGGAAATCGAGCAGTTGCTTGGGAAAATGTAAGTTTGCTCAGTATTAGACTCACCTTCAACATGGCGCAAGCTCTTTTGTGAATGTGCGCCACGGAAAAGTGTACAAAACTCGATCAGAACCACATATTGGGGACTACAAATCCCTCTACAGATTGGTTGTAACTTATTTTAAGGTTATTTCGTTGAAAATTGTAAGTAATTGCTGCAGTTAGCACACACACAAGTACATTAATATTCTTAAAATAAAATCCCCTCTTTATCGTTTTTCAAACAGATTTAACTGCTACTATTGTCCTCGACCCCTCCTTGATTGATCGACTGCTGCCGCTTGATTCGCAAGAATCCTAGCAGCCCGGAGATTTGGTTGGTTTTGCAGCATAACACCAATGCCTGGGGTTTGCCGCTATTTTGGCGGGGTTTTCCAGAAGAGAAGAACGATTACATTCCCTGGAGCAAATGCTTCGCCAGAGGCGAGCATAAGCATGGAGTATCTTCTTCTTACATTATAAACCAAAGTCTCATAGCAGAAATGAAGCAACCGCAACGACCGCCGGAAGGGGAACAATGAAAACGTGCGAGTGTGTCAATTCTTTGGCTTGAAGGTGAAACTGGGACGTTGTTGACTTGAAAAGAAGTTGAAATTGGCACATTGTTACCTCAACTAACAATTTGCTCTGCGCGGTCATCGCAAAGGCATGTCTTAAATGACGTCACGGACGAAGGACGGTTATTTTTCGCACGCTAATGGGAGTGGGGAAGGGCCTGAACGAGGAATGCCCGTTGGTGGGGCAGTGCTTATGTTAAAGCCACTATATGATTACGATATTGCTTTGCGGAGGGAGAGAATTGACGGAAAGGAGGAGTGTTACACAAAGAAAAATTGACTGTTGCAGTGAACGATCAGGCAGCACCGAGCAAATACTGGGAAACAACCACGGGTCAAACAAATCCCCGGGCGAAGCCGGGTACGATGCTAGTAAGGATAATAAGGTAAGGGTAATTCGTAGAAATTGAAGGTTGCTTTCGTTACCTGTCACGACTGAGCAATTAGGTTATGCTTCATGTTCATACTCACTAGCATTTCCTTCACTTTTATTCATAAGGCCCAATATTAACGATCAGGATGTATTCCAAATGTCAAAAGATATCGTAAACGATATGAAATTGACTAAACCTAAACAGGCTGATAAACGATACAGAATTAGCGAGTAACGAAGCTATGAACGCGAACGTTTAGCTAGTCAAAAAGAAAACGAAATCGCTACCGAACGTCCCGTTTGGCTATACAAAGAAAAAATTTGCTGGTACTGTGGAAACACATATAGTACGTGCTGTTAGCGACAAAAAGTGCGAAAACATTTCAGTTCCGGCAACAAGCTGCATATTGCACATGGAAGCTGTACACACATTGTAGTTTCAAATCCACCGGGAGACACTCCCGGAAGTGAAGGCGTAAGCCGTGATGACGTCATCAAAATGGCTACCGTGCGACATACTAAATGTCTATTTTCTCCGGAACTAATCGATCAATCCTAATGTGCGACCTATTGTTGAAAAGATAATTTAATTTCCTAAAAGAAATGCCTGAACAATATATGCCATAAATTTATTAGTTTTGGTTTAATCTGAAGAAAAACTTGATATGACTGCTGTGTGATATGTTAATCCTCAATTATCTGCGGAACTAATCGATCAATCTTTTCGTGCGAACTATCGTAGGAAAGGTAATTTAATTTGCTAAAAGAAATACCTGAACAATGTATGCCGTAAATCTATTAGTTTTTGCGTAATTTGAAGGAAAACATATTATGATGTCCTCGAAATGGCCACCATGTGATATACTAAATCTCGTGTATCTCTGGAACTAATAGATTAATCTTATGGTGTAACCTATCGTTGGAAAGATAATTTAATTGGTTAAAAGAAATGCCAGAGCAATTTTGCCGTATACATATTAATTTTTGCTTAATATATAGAAAAACATATTATAGCGTCATAAAAGTGACCGCCATGCGATATACTAATCTGTTGTATCTCCGGAACGAATATATCAATCTTATCCTGCGACCTATTGTTGGAAATCTATATATATTTCGCTAATGAGCGGTGAGATATTGATATTGATATTTATTAGAGCTTACTGGCCTGTTACACTATGTGCTCAAACAACTCTACTTACATCAACTACTATACATCATGAACAAGTACAAGGACCAGTACCAAAACAAGTGCCCAATTACCCTATTGACCATTCTTCAATCACCGCACCGCAAGCAAGGAATGTGAGGGGGGGGGTAGAGGCTCGAAGAGGGGAGGGTTCGCCATCTGTTTTCATTTCATGTTCACACATGCGGGAATCAGCTACAGCGGCGTATGTTACGCTGGAGTTCGAAGAAGGAGAGAGAGGGGCAGTCCGGCCCTTTTCATTCCATTCTACCCAGTATATTTCACTCAGGTACCGGCTAGACCGACGTATGTTACTCCGGGGGTACAGCTAGTATAATTTAATTTGCCAAAAGAACTGCAAGGACAATGTATGCCGTAAGTCTCTTTTGTTTAATTTGAAGAAACACAAATCTACGTAATTATTACCACTTTATACGTGTACTTTAAGTTGGTTTTATTCTGCGTTTTGTTATCTATAATGTATTCACTTGTGCTGTAGATGCAATTGATAATATAGAACATAACACAGCCTTCAGTACATCGGTGAACTCATTCTATGGAACAGGCATGACTCATCTTTCACCCACCAGAAGGTATGTCTGTGACAACCAGTCTCAACCTAGGGCAATCAAAGAATAAAGCAGGATAGGCTTGCCCGAGTCCTCCACAAGTCTTCCTCATACGACTAAATGTTCATGTGATGCACCCTTACCAATGGTCGAAAAAAAAAACCATTGATGCACCCGTGGAAACGCTGGACTGGTCAGAATCCACCAGAAGCAAGGCTGACCACGAAGGTAATAGTGTTATCCTGGGTAGCCTTCCATTCCCGCCAAAACATCCATGAAGGTTTGAAAGGCACATCAATTCTGCTCCCAATATATGATGTGAATACTTCATTCATGGTTCGCCGTGCCATGAACATTATAATAAGTATTCTTAAGAAAATCAATCCATCACAGACACCAGTTTAAGGCCGATCAACCATCACAAAGCTGCACATAGAAATGGCTGTAATCCCAATGATTGGTTGTGAGTTAACAGGTAGTGCACGGCTGGAATGAAAACTTTGTTCAAGCCTTTGTTGCAACACCATGAAAGGCACACAGCATTCTGAAGTCATCGGCGGATCGTATGTAAAACAAAGCAGGTACGCAGTGCGTACCTATACTTTGTTTTATGTGCGATGACGCAGACGCACACAAGGTTAGCATCGCAGGCCATCATATTCTGCAGAACGAGGTTATCAGAATCAGGGTGATGACTTGACAGTTCAGACAGCCGTTTAAGCGGAGACAACAAGAATCGGCTGAATTGATATTCTGGGATGGATGACAACTGCTGGGGTAACGTAGCCTCTATAGACTTGCAAGTGTACCATGAGAGGTACGAGATGTCATATCAAACAATGACTTTCTTGTACACTACCGTGTGCCTGTGAAGGTCACTGCTCAAGTTAAAGGGTTAAAGGGTTTAACGAGCGTTAACCACTCCTGGTCATCTGCCCGAAGCCGTAAGGCCCTATGTCTGCTCAAGTCACGCACTGTAAACAATACGACACAGCCTTAATAATTTACCGTTTCCAAAAGACCCACATATAAAGCGGCAATAATTACATGCACATTATCTTTTCATTCACATTAAACAAAAACTAGATTATTTTCGGGATACATTGTTCGGGCATTTCCTTTAGAAGATTAAATTGTCTTTCCAACGATAGGTCGCAAGATAAGATAGATCAATTAGTTCCGGAGATACACGAGATTTAGTATATTGCATGGTCGCCATTTTGAAGACGTCATATTTGTGCTTTCCTTCAAATTACGTAGAAACTAGTAGATTTACGGCGTACATTGTTCCGGCATTTCTTTTAGCAAATTAAATTACCTTTCCAACAATAGGATGCAGGAAAAGATTGATCGATTAGTTCCGGATATAATTGGGAAATAGTATATCGCACAGCAGTCATATTATGTTTTTCTTCAGATTAAATCAAAACTAACAGATTTATGGCATATATTGTTCAGGCATTTCTTTTAGCAAATTAAATTATCTTTCCAACAATAGGTCGCATGATAGGATTGATCAATTAGTTCCGGAGATAGTAGAGATTTAGTACATCGCGTGGTGACCATTTTGATGACGTCATCACGGCTATACGTCGTCACTTCGGGAGTGTCTCCCGGCGGATTTGTAAACTACAACATGTGAGGAGCTTCCATGTACAATATGCAGCTTGTTGCCGGAACTGAAATGTTTTTGCACTAACAGCATGGACTAATAGATTGGAAATTGAACCTGATATCAAAAACCAAAACTGGTAAAAGGGGCCGCCAAGTTCCGCATGGTTCGGCCCTTGAAATGGAGTGATATCAACACACCAAAACATTCGCCAAGTTAATCGCACTGCTTAATAGTTCGAAGGTTAAATGAAAACTAGAACATTGCTACTTTCGGTAGCAATGTTCAAGTTTTCATTTAACGTCCAAAGTATTATTCGGTGCGATACCACTTTGCCACTTTACCACGTTGCAAGGTGGCAATGATAAGCCTCGTTCACCGCAAGTTTGAAGTGATTGTTAAAGCGATTGTTTAATGTGACTTGAAGCGATTGTTTAAGTTCTTAAATGTAGTTATGATGTTGATTCCTGCGAGCTTAATATGTGAGTTGGAGTGGTCCTCAGGACTCAGTACGCCTGCGGGTTCGAAATCTTGGATTTTTATACTTTCAATGTTTTTCTGTTCCCATCTAAAACCCCAATCAATTTCTTAATAATTTGAAGGTTAAATGAAAACTAGAACATTGCTACTTTCGGTAGCAATGTTCAAGTTTTCATTTAACGTTCAAAGTATTATTCGGTGCGATTAAGTTGTCGAATGTTTTGGTGTGTTGATATCACTCCTATGAAGGGCCGAACCATTCGGAACTAGGCGGCCCCTTTCACCAGTTTGGTTTTTGATAAGATATCATTCCCTTTTTTTTTTTAATTGTGTATTGACTCAACTTCATTACCGTGCAGATGTGTAATAAAGTGCCACGTCAACAAGAAATTGGTTTTCAACAATTTGCTACTATCTTTTACCTATAGGTCGAACCATTCTCAACTTGGTCACCTCTTTATAGGTTTTTGGTTTGGTTTTAATTTTGTTGAAATTTGTTTTATTTAGTTAGATTTGGTGTGTTGATATCACTCCTTTGAAGGACGTTCGTGAGTTGAACGTGAATACAATTTCTTTGCAACGTTGTTTAGATTTATCCTGATACACTAGTGTGTCTAGGCATGAACGTCGGTATACACGTTCTCATTGTCCGAACTTTGACTGTCCAATGAGAGACGATGCCGGCAATACTAACAAAGGTTAAAACAATATTTTGGTACTTACGCGCTCTCCCACGCCATCCCCGTTACGCCCCCAGGCTCCAAACCATAAAAGGATACGCAGTTCATATGTACTGCATCCATTCGTCCAATTTCATAGCTGGAAGCCTTCCGGTTATCTCGGTATCGATGAATAATCACCCTATGAGATTTAACACGGGTATGAGCGGACTAGCTAGTGTTATTGAGGGTCAGATTTTGCATTGAAAGTAGCTTAGCTGTCATTCCTACACGGGTTTTGTCAGGTGGATCATAGCTCTCGATATCAATACAAATTTAACCTTTTGTACCGCATTATTATTTTTCTCCAAGTACCTGAAATGTGCCCAACTATGCTTGAGGATATAAGACACTGACGCAATGGCGTCGCGCTACAATGGTTTACAACCTCGACAATTGAATTGATGTGTTTGTTGTGATGATTGTTGCCTAACTTGGTGCGACACACTAGCGTTGTGTCTAGATTGTAATCTTGAAATGATTGTCAGGGATTTAACTCGAGTAATAGTGAAGATGTAGTGTTCTTGCCAAGGTTTAAACCATGCGCAATGGCCGTTTGCCGTGACGTCACCATGAGTTAGCCAATGACGAACGAGAACAACAGCTGTTTGGCCGTCTGATTGGACTAGCCCAGTCACGTGATATGCACGTCACAGCAAACAGCCATGGCGCATGGTACAGAAGACTGCCAGTTCAGTTTCTGTCGTGCCTAAAAAACTAAACAATGTACGAATCCGTGAAAACAAATTTGCCGTTGAGATGTATGCTGCACGAGTGTTAACCTTACTAACAGGTTGTTCTTGAGAAACACTCGCACGATTGTCTGAAATTTGAAAATCCGAATTTCAGAATTCTGAAAAAGTAAAAGCTTTACTTCAAACAATGAACAAGTCTGAAAAACAAGCTGATGTAGACAACGGCTACAAACTTAGAATGTGTGCAACTGAACGAACAAAAACAGTAATGGTGAATATGACAAACTATGGCATTAATGTGTTGAGATCAATTTTTAGAAAATCTTCCTGAAGTAGTGACTTTTCTTGCATGACATAGGAAATCTTATTTCAGTAGAAAATACAGCTCAGATCATTGGTGACCATTTTCCTCGTAGGAGTAAAGGTACTGAAGTGTGCGCGGCGTATCTCGAGTTCGCCGCAGAACGAACACAGATAATCGATTGTACGTTTTTGGCAGCAGAGTGCCTTGTTGATATCCAAGATGGTTACAAAAACAATGGCGGCCGTCGGTTAAAGCCGCCCCCTCCAGGAAGACGTAGCTGCTCGTAAAATACTTCCAGGACCCAAGATACGGCGCGCACACAATAGACGTCCTTTGACACTCGTGACAAAAGAAATACTAAGTCAAATACAAATGGCAAGAAAAAGATCAAGCACTATAACAAAGGTAATGAGAATGGAAATGCTAACCAAAACCATGCCCATGCTAAAAGTATCAGTAGTCAAAATTCAAACCAAGGAAACAGTTGAGGTCCTTCAGAGAAGAATGGTTCGAAGGGGACAGGTAGCGATAATAACCGACATTTTGATAAGCAATCAAAGGCCTCCAGGACTTGTTACATATGTTCAGCGAAGATCACATCTTTATACATATTTCGCTTAGGAGCAGACTTGGGAGGCATTGTTAGGAAGGATTGAACAAACGTAGCTTATCAAGAGGGCGAGCGGGATCCTTCCGACCACGATAGCAAAGAAAATGGCAAGCGGCCGACAATGAGAACGGATATGCGCTCTAACAATTACAAACAAACACTATTACTTCAATAATGCTGACTATGACAGACGAGTTGAATCCGCGGGAATCAGCTACACAGGCGTATCTTCCACCGGGGGACAATTAGTTAGAAATTGTTCATTACGTGAGGAGTTCAAAGGGTTTTAGTGAGCTGGTGATGAATTGATTTGATTTGATTTTATTTACCCAGGGAGCTTGGACCCGTAGTCATGCGCTCCCTGCTAAAATTAATACACCTACAAACCAAGACCATTACACACCATTACACCATTACACATGAAGACTATGACCGGAATAATGGATGTTGGTCAGTACGACAAACACTAACATTGTTAATTTAACAATCGAAGAACTATCTACCCAAAACCAAAACGTACTGTACGAGAAGCCGCAAATTTCGTAAAAAGGGTCGACCTTTGAAGGTAAGTGATATCATCAACCAGAGACATGCCGCCAAGGTTAATCCTATTTTCGAATGTTAAATGAAAACTAGACCATTGCTATACTCGCGGTAGCAATCTTCAAGTTTTAAAGTTACAACGTCCAAAGATTTGATGCGATTAACTTGACTAATAGGATCAACCTTGGCTGCATTCCCTGGTTGCCATGACATCACTACCTTCGAAGGTCTACCCTCTTTTTGGAAACGTGGCTGCCTCTTACACCAGCTTTGATTTTGGAAGGATTTCACAACTTTCATTGGACCGAATGTTCAAACGGTCACACCGTTTTATCAACTTTTTCTGGAGGAATTTTATGCCTATAAATTCAAATTTTTTCATTCGCTATTGCCCAATTATCCGTAACAGCAAGATTGACACGGTTTGGTTTATGTCCATGCTTCCCGTGCACAAGCTACAATCCCATTTTTGCACATAATAGCAAACAAAAGCTCATTTTCGTTGTTTCATTCACTCCATCAGCAAATCCATTCCTTCATTTACTCCTCCCAATGTTAACACACAATGAAGCTGGATTTATTTGCTCACTCAATCAGCACATCCCCTTCAGTTATTTCTTAACCCTGTACAGTTCTACATTTTGCACAGTTATCAGCAGCATCTAGACACCGTGCTGCCAAGTAACAAGATCATCCCGTTGCAGACATCCGATTGTTAAAAGATTGGAAAAAAAAAAAAAGGGCAGCCTCAGTAGCAAACGTGTCAGTTTTGTCATGTTGAGGAAAAATCCTAATGTGGCCAAAATCCTAAGTTGTGGAAAATGTAATAGAGTGTCCACCATTCATAGAAAGATGAGTCAGACATTTTCATTATACTGCCTAGTTAGTAACCAGTAATGTTTGTCCCAAGTTAAATCCCCATAGACTCATTGCTAGTTAATTGTCAAGGCCTACACAGCTGAAAGTTTCCACACGAATGCGTGGTGATCTGAACATTATCCTTTAGATGGTTTGGGGCTTGCAGGAGTCAGGATAAATGCATGGAAAGGTTTTGAAATTCGCAAACAAGGAATTTAAATTTTGGTTTCTTTTGTCCTTCCTAGAAAACACCCTCTTCCATAAGCTAAGCCAGAAATGCCAGCTGACGACCTGGTCGGACACCATCTTTTCGGCCATGGTGAAGCCAGAACCAGTAATTCGTGCCAGGATCTTCCTTTTCTCGGACCGCGCCAAAGCAACTTTTGCTCTTTTTATGCGAATGCCGATTTCACTTTATTATGCTTTGTCTCAGTGCTAGGCTGGACTTCAAACACCCGACTTCTAACCGCCTCGGCAGTGTCCTCAGACGACATTCAGACCCCGACATTTCGAATTGCAGGAATAGAATTACAAGAGTTTCGATGGATTTCGCATTTGGTTTCTTATGGAAGGACTGCCTGGGCAGGAGGCTGGGAAGGAACGAACTGGAAAATGCGTGCTCGAGGTAGACATTGGATTCGGACCCGAAAAACAAGCTTCATTACGGCAATCGTCCAGTCGAAATTTTACCTCCTCGCACACAGTGGAATTTCGGATACAGAGCTGCTAATTACAGACAAGTTAGAAATAAAGTTGCTAATGTCGACAGGTAAGCCAGAAAGGCCAGCACAGAGGGTAATACAAGTGGAAGAACCAAATGAATAAGTGAGGGGACAGGTAACAATGCCTGCTGGGAAGAACGCATTGACGCCAAAAAGCTTAGTTTTGGCATAAGCCATAAATACATCAAAATACCAGGCTTTTGATTTGTATTGCCCTACCGAAAATACCTTACCTGGAGTTCTAGCATTCTCCTTCCCACAATGCTGTTAGTCTAGTAGTGTTATGGTGCCTACCAGCCTCGCAGTGCACATCTTTTCTGCACACTCCTTGTATGAAAGCGTCGCGAGTGACAATATTAATAATTTTTATCCCTCGAAGTGTCCAGGTGGTGACAGGTGAGGTAGGGTGGGTAAAGGTAATGCATATTTTCGGTTAGACAATAGAAACCAAAATTGACTTAGATGCCTCTAGTATGTTTCTATATGAAATATAATTTACTTGTAATTCTAGCATTCCAGTAGACCTCGTTGAAGTGGCGGCAGGCACCACCTGGCCGGTACTCTAAGGTTGCGAGCTGGCTCCCTAAAAGTAAAGACTCTCGCAAACAATGACGAAAGGATCCACCTGAACAGCAGCAGCAGCAATTGCTTAAATCTTGTATGGTGGCCACGAATGGCGAGGTGGTAATAAAGTTCATCTGCCTGAGAGGACATATCCTAAAGATAATGGGATGGGAAAACTGCCAGGAAGCTGCTTCAGAATGTTGGTTATGGAAGTTACTGTGGAAGGCCCAGGATGCCGAGATGGTCTCCCAGTTCATTGGCAGTGATCCATATGTGCTCGTTGCAGTCGATGTCCTAGGTATTGTACGAGTTAAGGATGAGAGTTGATCCAAGTCACCATCATTCGAACAGACGTTTCGCCGAGGCATTTTAAGGGCAGAAAAAGCAGAGATACCTTTGCGAAGGAGTTCATTATTCTTGATGTAGAAGTGAAGGGCTTTTACTGGGCACAAATGACGTTCTGGTTAGTCTCCAAGGATATTGGATAAGGCTGGAATGATGAATGGGAGAGATCGTTTGCAAGGTTCCAGTCTTAGCCCGAAACGAAGCACAGGGGAGTCAAGGTAACCCTGTTGTTGCGGACTTCAGTTGGCCATAGTGAATAACAGGGCTTGTACTTCGCTAAACGAAGGCAGGCTGCGAGTTATCAAAAACACGGTCTTTCAGGTCAGATGGCTAAGGCAGCATGTAGCCAGTAGTGAAGTGAGGACGACAGATCCCACTCCAGGAACAGCCTGCGTGTAACTGGTTGCTCGATGTAAAGAGATCTAATGAGAGCAGAGATGCGAAAGTCGTCAAGAGATGTAACTGCTTGCGGGCTTGAAGACCGAGTTAAGAGTAGAATGATCCAACAAAAAATTGAGCCTTTAAGGCCTTCCTTGAAGAGGTCATTAAGAAGCGTTAAAACTCAAGGGAATTGACTGATTGACCTGACCTTCCATGGGAGACACCAACGAAACCAGCAGCTCCAGTCAATCATGACTTGAGACATCATTGGAGGCAATGCTAGGCCTGTCAAATGCCTGCTGACGTGAGGAGTTGGGATGATAGTAGCCACCCGTGTATTTTTAGGGTGCCTGGTTCCATGTTGGGAAACCAGGTTCAGGGTGCTCAGAAGGCAGCACAGCAGGTCGCCTAGCAGGTCCAAAAGTTGAGGCTGGCCAATTCGGCGCCACTAGGAGAAGCAGACAGAGGGACAGCGCAATCTTGCGAAGGACGAGAGGAAGCAGCTTGAACGGGAAATAGGTGATCCCAGCGAATGGTCAGAGCGACCACTGCCGAAGCCTAGTCGTCTGGAATCGTGCTTACGCATGGGCTTAGTTTGGCATTGTGCTTCGTAACGAAGAGGTCGGCCACAGGTGATCCCAAATGTCGAATAGATTCACAAATGGACGTCTGATAGTCCATTTTCTAGTCGGCAAGATCGGCGAGACCGTCTGAGATTACATTCTGGCTGCCTGGAATGTGAAGAGGAAGAATGGTAGTTTCTAGAGATGCAGAAGCAAAAGATTTCCGACGTTAAGGACGTGAATTAAGATATCGCGATCCCTACTTTCTGCAGCCAAGATATAGCTGTTGCGTTGTCCACATGGACTGAACCATTTTCCCAACAATGAGGTGGTGAAAGTGACGAAAGACGTGGAGGACAGCTCGTAGTTACGAGTGCATTGATGCAGTCCTGTTCGTGAGGTTGCCAGCAGCCAGAAACTTGTCAGGACTTGAATTGCCACGTGACCAAATCTTTGCGTAAGAAAAACCCTTGCCTATTGTGATAAAATATGTTCGAAATAAATGATGCACCCAAAATCTGTTTAAATCTCACCCTGTATCAAATTGCTGCTGCTTGGTCCATTTACCACCACGCAACGAGAAAATAGCCGATGTAAACTAGCTGTGGCCCATGCACTATATTTCTTGGCTGCTACGACCACTGGCTTTGTAGCCTGGATGCTAAGCTTTTTATTTGCAGGCAAAGGTTTTAAAATAGTAATGTTTGCAAAAAAGTTGTATTTGGTGAGGTGAGCCAGTTTCGACTATTTCCTATAAAAACATGCACATAAAAATAGGCAAACTAAAAGTAATCACAAATAGACACATTTAATTTTATTTTGTAAAAATGTGTTAATACAAAAATATAGTTACTTTGAAAAATAAAAATTTTTATAAATTTAACAAATCGATACATACATATTTTTGGTTTTTATAAGTGGTCATACCACGTGACATTTATTTGAAAACCCTACTTTTGTTAAAATTTATTTACAATCATTCTGCTACACTTCTATAAGGGACGTCTTCGAGAGTCTATGAGTAACCTTTGTGTATCATCACCATTGGCATATTGCTCAGAAAGATAAGAATCTAAAAGATCTTCGGATGGATACAAATTAATTTCCATTTTTTGACTCTTGGGACAAATGTTCATCTGCAAGTGAAAATTGCATTACCACAATTAACCTTCACTGTTAACAGTTCTAGTTAAGTGCTTGCTTATCTTTTACTAGTGGGCAACTTTGGTTAACTTACATCAGCTGGATCAAGAGACGGTTGAAAAGCTGGGTTTGAGAAATCTTGATTGTTTAAAATTGGCGTTCTATCAGAATTTGGTTTAGTAGTGGTTCTGTACACGGGATTAGAGAATCTAACTACTGAGAAACGATCTACCAGCTTTGATTTTCGTAGAGAATTCCACGCTTCTCGGAATGATGGTTCACCTCTGAAAATTTTAAACATGTCAAGTTAGCGTGGATTTGATTTGAACAAAACAAGTGATGCTCAGTTAAAAAACTTACTGGGAGCGTTTGTGATAATAAACGAGAGCAATTGCAGCTATAGCTATGATAATTATGGTTATAATGATTGCAACAGCTATTGTACTGCCAGATGTGGGAGCAGCAACTTGCTGTTCAAGAGCCAGTGAACAGTTTGCACCAGAGAAGCCTTCTGCACATCTAAAATATGAAAATAGTTATTAACAAAGGTTTATGCAAGTTGAAAATACATCGAATTGCCAATATACTAAATCTATTAAAGGTTTACATTTACGAAAATTGAATTAGAAATGAAAAATCAGTTAAGGAGTAGGTGACAGTAACAAAGATTAAAATGTCAGCCCAAGGTTTTTGTAGAAAGGTCAGTTGGAGCACATGAAATTCTCTAAAGATTTAAACGCTACACATTTTTGCTAATAATTCTTTGTAAGGCTAGTTATTTTTACTATCTGGCATACCAGGTCGAGACCAGTTCACCTACCTGCATGTTAAACTGCCTCGCACTATCACACAAGTTCCATTATTCTTACAGAAATCACAAGCTGCAGCAGGATATTTTGTTGGTTTGGATGCTTTAGGTGGTCCAGGTTTATTCACTGTTGAGGACGCAACAGGACTCGGCGTGGCTGTGGACAGTATAGTGGAATAAATTGCATGGCTATGGTTTAACAAGTTGCACTACGTTAACTAGTTTTACCTTTAGCAACACAATGATAGTCCGAGCCTTCGGCAAATGTCATGTCATCAGGACAAAGACAAGAGTAGGACCTAGGAGTTATGGTACAAATGTGGCTGCAACTGGATGTTGTACATGGATTGGAGGCTGAAAGGATTTTAATGCCATGGTTTCTTATTAAGTGTTGGTAATAAAACTTGCAAAAAAACAGTGCAGTACAGCTTGATATAAGAATATGCCATGGGAGGGTGAGAACTGGGACTAAGGAAGGAAGGAAGGAAACCCAATTTAAGCCAGTTAAGAAATCAGCTGCAGTATGTTGGTGTCCCATTTCATGGTCCTGCTGCTGGTTTTAGCAATAAAAACCGCAACAAACACAAAGGTAACAAATCAAGACTGCCAGTGAGCTTCTATTAACGGGAGTTAACCCTTTTGAATCCCAGCACTTAAGGGTAGCGAAGCTGTGACAAAAACTTACTATAAGGTTGCAGAAGATCGTGGAATATTTTCATAGAATGAATTTTCGTGCTGGGTGTTACAACTTCTTGAGGGGAGCGGCAATGAAACTTGCTGCATTTCTGAAGGCTAGTGCTTCCCCAGGCAGCCCAATATACCGAGTCTTCGAAAATGGCCAGGCTAACAGGATATTCTGTATTTCTTACTACCACCAACCTGTAAAAGAAAAGACTTAAAAAAATCGCAGTGGCTTTAAATGTTTAAATGTAAAATCAACAGTAATCAGGTTTTTACCTGTCAAGACCTCCAAAGTCGGCACTTTCTATTTTATTGATGTGAGCATCCGCCCAGTAAATGCGCTCCAAAACCAGATCAACCACCAATCCTGCAGGCCGAACAAGTTTGGTGGATACAATGGCTTTAGGATACCGCCCGTCAAGCCAGGCTCGAACGATACGACCATCATGCCGCTTTTCCGTTGCACTATTCACCGTCCAAAACAGGAACCTGGAAGAGTAAAAATTAGCGCTTCATAACCCTTGCACAAACAGCAAATGTTTTAAGACTGCCAAACAAGCTGTTACAGCTAAAACAAGCCGCTAATAAACTTTATGGATTTGAAATTAATTCCGAAATTAGTGCCCCATTTTTTTCGAAATACGAAACTGGACACCTACAAACTTTGAGGCAGTCAGCATAGCTACACAATGAAGTTAAGCCAAATTCAATCATAAAATGCACAAAATAGAACTGGACTTTAAGTGATCTAGTCAAATGTGCCCCCACGTCAAATGAAACGAAGTCTTTGGCAGTCCAAAATGACTTCCAAATATAAAATTAAGGTAACATTACGTAGCAATCGGAGTACTGCATTCAGCTGCGAGTGTGCAGCAGAGCATCCTCCCTCACCGACGGCTTTTCAACCAACACCAACTTAATGGTTTCATTTGACAGTTTTATGGTTTTGAAGGGTGCTAAATAAGGGCCCTTTTTCCTACATAGGGCCTGTAAAAGGGGTGAACATGGGTGCCACATTCAACACCCATTTCAGTTTGATCCATAAATCCAGGTTCTATTGTGCATTTTAAAAACGAAAACGAAACTCCATTTCAAATACGGCCCCACGTTTAAAATTCCTTAATACACGGGAGTGGATCCAGTAGGAAGACACTAAGAAAGTTGCTTACCCAACACGTGGTGCAAGAGCCAAGCTGGTCACCCTGTTGTGGGGAACATCCATGACCGTAGCACAATAGTCTGGATGAGACAAAGAACAAACCAGAATATCCGAAGCTGCAGAACAGTAGTACATGTTGCGAGAGACCCAGTCAATAGCCAGATGCATCGGCAATGTTAAATTGGCCAGAACCGTTTCAGTTGTCAGTTTTTGTGACAAACGCTGAATTAATCCCTGAAAAACAAATTTTAATGTTAGCACAGACTTGAGTGTACTTGGGAAAAGATAGTTGACAAGCTATGGCTTCTTTTCTACTAAGAACGTGGTTAGTAAAAACCCTTATCAACGTGATAAAACTACGAAAGACAGCCAATGCAGGTTGCCTATTCTGCATACCACTAAACGTTAGGCAACCATACATTTTGAGCCCCACAAAACTTGCGTGTACTTGTTAATGTTGCGTTTCTTCAGCACACCGGGGTGGCCCCAAATACGCAACCCGAAAGTTTAGTTTAACTTCGTTGTTTCTGGAAAACGGCAGAAAAAGTTTTGGTACTAGGCTGAAGAATGGCATGTGAATTAAACTAAGGGCACCCACACATTGGAGCACTTGGGCAAATGCCCCTCCCTTTTCGGAGGTTTTGGTAGAAGACTTACTGAAGAAAAAGTAAAAACTGGTAAAACTTCTAAAGAATGCAGTATTACGATTCCAGGGTTTCAACATCGACAAGTCTTTTCACACATTTTTAGTCTTGTGAATGCAGGGTCGCAAAGAGAGCCTGCATTTACATCTTCGTCTGAAAGTTTCCAAGAAGGCTCATGGTCAGACCAAGGCATTGGAGCGCCCCACTTCACTTATTACACTGCAGATGCAACCTACCCTCCCCATGTCTCTTCCTAAATCCAGTGGTACATCCAGGATAGGAGACGAAAGGGGGCACTTGCCCCACCTAGGACCAGAAATTGACGGTTAAACTGAGCAATTGCCAGTACTAAAAGTTCACCGACATCAGAAGGCCCTTTTGCGGACGATAAGGGTCGATGCAAATAAATTTGCTTATACCAATCTATCGCGTGTTAGTCTCTGACGGAACCTCTTTACCACTCCAAGACTGCCATTCCCTGAGGCGCGCCTTCCAATGAATACCTTGTAACATATCCACCACGGGGTTTAGGCCAAAGTAATCCCTCTGTTCCTAAATTAGCTAAAATGGGTTAAACTAACTGAAGAAAAGCAACACTTCTAGTCTTTGTCTAACTTATAGTTACCATAGGATGAACTGAATTTAACTCGGAACATGACTAAAAGGCTTAAGAAATCGTGTTCCAAATTCAAGAAGAGAAAAGGCCTAAATTAATCGAGCATGATTAAGGAGGCAGAGAAGGAGCTGTTGTCAATTCAGCTGCTGAGGCCAGACTAAGTAATTTATTGCGAACGAAGCACAAGAAAAAGGCCCAAAAAATCAAGGGCGCATGCGTGACAGCACGTGCCTCGAGCCTAAAGTGAAGGCGATTGGTTTACAGTCATTTGATCTTTTACATGAGAGCACGAGGCCAAGATTACATGAATAATACCAACAATAAAAAACACTAGAAAGTATCCAGATGCACGCTATCATGCAATTTACATGCAACAAATTGAACTCCTCTCTACAATGGCGTCAAGTAAATCTTAATTAGCAAATCCGACATACTAAACAAAAGGGTAACTGCAAGATTCGCAACAGGCCCCCTTTTGCACGTCAGGAAGGATAATGTTGGTTTATATACTAATATGCTGTCCACAACCCATACTCGTTCGATCCACCCCCCCCCCTACCATGGCGATAAATATTTGCATTGAAGCTGTACAAAGTAGTCCCGAAGAACATTAAGAACATTTCTCAAATTAAGCTTCTTATGCATCGATTTTTCGGCGCCATTTTTTTGGCCTCCAAAATTCCTGGATGCGCCACTGCCCAAATCTACCCCAAAAAATGAACCCACGATGGTGCCACAGACCAAATCTACCCAAAAAAATGAACCTGTGATGGTGCCACAGACCAAGCCCAACACAAATCAAACGAGGGGTTGAGATAGGTACCCAAGAGACAATATTTGTCTACATATGAAGGATTACAATTGTATTTAGTTTATGATCGACCTGCCCTCTGAATAGCAAGAAGCAAAAATAACCAGGCGGTGGCCCCCTGGAAGACGTTTCATTGTGCTACACCAATAACAATTTGGCAAATATTGTGAGCGGCGCTATTCCAATACAACGACACAGCACCACCCCCGGAAGATTCTAATTTTCGGCTCTGAATTCGGGTTTGTTCAGAATAAAAATGTTATTGAAAAGTTAGGAGCAACCTAAATTGAGAGTGCATACAGCCACTAAGTATTTACCAAATTAGTGTTCTTGCGAGTCTTGACCGTCTCAGATGGTACCTCTATCAAATGGCTGCAAAATTAATTTTTAATACTATTTGTATTTAGGCTAGGCTTCGCCAAAACAAGAGCCATTATTAAAAGTCAGAAAACGGGAATCGCACCTAAACCCAGAACGTTCACTGAACAGAATTTTTCCTAGTGGTTTGGGTAAAATTCCTGTTCTGCCTTTTAAAACCAGTCATCGCCGTTTATTGGTTCTTTCTTAATGTTTTTGGAGGGGAAGGCAGCATTTTCGGTGCCCTTTCGCCCCCTCTTGCTCCAGCACTGCTCACTGCCATGTTCAGATAGACCTAAAGATTGGCATGCGCACAGGAAATTGTACCAAAACCTACACCCTTTCCACGATGTACTTTGTCAGCTGCTGTCCCGTAAAGCAATCCAAGCTGCTAGGCCCCATCAAGCAATCCAGAGTTCCGGCAGACCAAGCATAGCCTCCCGCTTCGCAGGTTATGTAAGAGAAGTGAGAAACGCAAGCTGTTCATACAGACAAGACAACGCAGTCCATGGCTACAACTTAGCAAGCCTAACCTTGCCCTAAGGGCAAAAACATACCGGGTTTGATGTCACACCTCTGACAGGTCAGTTGTCAGTCGTGCTCTTAAGGCCAAACAATGGCATCAATCTTGCTTTTATAACCATAAACCGAAATTCAAGAGGTAAACTGCCAGACTCCAAATAAAGCCCATCGTGGCTTCGGTGCACAGACTAGGTGTGCAAACACACCGAATTGTGAGGAAGAGCAACCGATTCCATTGCTTCTTAATACCTTATGTCGGATTTTGCTTGTCCAGCCTTTTCTCCCTTCAGCTCAATGCCCAATTACCAGTCTTTAAGGAATTGTAAGGCATTCTGGATACTATAACCCTCAGTATCTCCCTTTCCTTCAACAAACGTTTTATGTGCTATTGCAAGAGAACTTGCCAATGCAACAGCCTTTTAAGAATCTGGAGCACGTGCATAATGCAATTCTGATGTTAAACAACGCCTTTAAGTATTGAAAGAAACTTACAATACTGATTAAACCTTGGATTAATAACTACACTTTCGTTACGGGATAACTCACTTCCTCGACTTGCCGCTCAAGCAACGCGTGCGGTACTCCGTACTGAGATACTAGTTTCTCAATGTTCCCACGAGAGCGCAAACTGCAGAAGTGACGGTTGAGCACATGACCAGCGCCTGCCTCCTGTATTACAGCGTAGCTAAATAAGACGAGATTGAACTGGTGGCCCTGCCAGCATTCCGCCAACTTTCATGATCAAGGGTGGCAAGTTCAGCATACAACATGGCGTTCACCCACTTAAAACTTTAAGGATGCAATTTCTTGTGAAATTTAGGAAATGTAATAACATGCATGTGTGGCTTGCCGTACTGAAGCTTGGTTCGTAGTCGCTTCCTACAGATTTTGAACGAGAGCTTTCAATGGAAACTGTCGTACATGTCGGAGCAAGTGGATAGGGCTTGGATAAACTACAAGTTTACTGGCCCCTGGACAATGACACAAAGACGACACCCAAGAGATGGTCGCTCGCAGACCAACCTACGATTTAGTTTTGTTTAATAGTAATTTACCTATCAGTGCTCACCAAATTCGTTGTTTGGGAACATTTGGGCCACATTGGAGGTGTCTTAGATGGTAGTGAGCCAAGCCTTGTTGCTAGAGATTGTTTCACAGGAATCTGGGAAGGGGCATTGGAAAGTCCCGCACCAACCGGGTAGCCAGGGTAGTGCAGACGCTACCATCCTCTGTACCAGTATGTTCAAAATTGAGCCCGTTTAGCTCCCATAAGCACTAAGCTACTTCGGCTGTCTTGTGGTAGGCAAAAGACTAATCCTGAAGACGTTAAACCGAAAACCACCCTTTCCACATTTTCTAGTTTCATTACTGGGCTGGCCCACCGATTTTCAAAATGGAAGGGGGGGGGGGAACTGAGCAGAACAGGGTAAGGAGAAAAGTAATTTCGTGGAGCGACCCTGCATTCAAAGGAATAAAAATAGTCAGGCCTAGTACCAAAACCAGATGCAGGTCTAGAGTTTTTTAATTTTGAAAAAATGATAGCCATTTTTCAGAAACCAATTCCACTTTTGATCCAGAAAAAGGGTCTTTTTTGCATTCCTAGAAATAACAAGATCAGGTTTATTGGAGTGTCTGTAACACTTATGCTATTTCGAAGTGGCGTCGCAAAAACTGATGGGCCACCCTGTAGTGGCGTGCACACATTTGAGAGAGCAAGGAAAGGTTAGTGATTTTTTTTAGGGACTTGGTGCAGTTTTAGTTCTCTTCCTTTCGTCCCTCGACCCCTTTAAAACCGTTTTATACTACCACACCAGGAAAAATTGGCCCTTATTTACAAAAGGGTTTGGCAGGGAATGTCCGCTGCAATCCTGTATTAACATTGCTGAATGGTGTTCAAACCAAAGCTGCTGATCAAGACTAAATGTGGCAACTTACTGTTCCAGAATCGGCCCAATAAATGCTTCCAGAACGAACATCGAAGTCAACAGCTCTAATTTTGGACTGTTCTGTAAGTTGGACGATCACATCAAGGTGACGACGATTTAGAGAATAAGTCAAAATTGTTTCCTGCAATGCCAGCAACAGTTGTGGGCTGGCTCCTGAAATTCAATTGGGGAAATAAAGATTTGCTTCATTGTGATGTAATTGCTTGAAGGATTCTAACGACATTTCCTCAGGCTAGTTGATGTTTAAAATGCGGGCAATGAAACGTTGGGCTAGTTCATAATGACAACTGCTTACCTCCAGCACGGCAAGTTCTTTTGTCCGACCACAGTTCGTAACCATCTGCACAGGCACACTTAAAACCACCCTCATAGTTGATGCAAAATTGGCTACAAAATCCAGGTTCTTCACATTCATTTTTATCTATAAATTAGAAAAGTCTTACAGGGAGTTCCTGTACACTTAAAATAATTTACTACCGAATCTATTTTGTACACGTTTTGTCAACAGTGCAGTAAAAGCTGGGAAATCACAAAATGGAAACGATTCCAGGGACAATTTAAGTGGAAATTAATACAGCTGTTGCATTAAGCCATAATGTGTGCACCCTGCCCGCGTCAGGAAGACGACCTCAATTTAAGTAAGATATACAGTAATTCATAATTCATCAGGAAATACACGATGTTAGTAATTTGCACATTTACAGCTTAAAAAATGAATTGAGGAAAACTGCAAAAATTAAGACTTACAGAACTTAGTTTTTAATTGCGTACCACTACGTAATGTTGACTTCCCTGGCTTTCCCATTAGGTAGCATAATCAACCAGTTTGGACACATTACAAGCCTTAGTGGGAATAAAGAAATGTACGTACCAAAGCAGTTTTTACCATCATCTTTTGATTCATATCCTTCATTACAACTGCAGACAGGACCAGCTGGAGTAGCAGTACAAACTTGAGAGCAGCCACCATTGTGGGATGAACAAGAGTAAACTGCAATGATAATGTAGACTAACTGAAAAGGTCCATCACATGCTAAGGCAAACCTAGGGAGTCCATCTGGAGAAACCCTTAGAGAAAATTCCCTAAACAGATGAGATGTAACTAATGAAACAGGTTAAGACAGTACTTCTTGGCAGGAGTTTGAAAATTAGCTAGGTGCTACCACTGCCAGCAATCCTTTCCAGCATGACATGTAGGTTGCTGCCAACATAATTTACCCAACCCTCACAGCAAAGGTTGGCATTACACAAGCATTACCATTTAGTTAAGCTTCTAGAATGAACTAAGTTTCTGGATTAGCAATACAAGATTAGTATAGGACAAGCTTACCACAGTCGGGTCCTTCATCGGAGCCATCATTACAGTCCTCTTTCCGGTCACACATCCGCTTTAAATCAATGCATTGTCCCGATTGACACTCGAATTGACCAGCACATGGAGGTGGTGCTAAAAACGTTAAGAAAATTCCTTGGGCTTGGCTTTATTAATTGAACACCCAATAAAAACTCAAATACCAGTATTACCTGGTTGATTTTGGTTCTATTTTAAAGCATTTCTCTTCCCCCAAGTGCCGTTTAATCTAGGGAAATTAAATTTAAGATATCCTTCCGCGTCGCTACCCACTGCGCAGCCTCCTAGTATGTAAACAGAAGCGGAGCGGCATTGCTCACCTTTTCAGACCGCTGTGCCCAGATGGCGACAAGAGGGGGAGGAGGGTGGGAAGCCGGTAATGTATATTTTCAATAGGAAATAGAACCAAAATCAACCAGGTAATACTGGTATTTTGGAGTTTAGTTGCCATTAAATTTACATTACCTTTATTTAATTATTCCAGACCGTCACGGCGGCGGGCACAATCTGACCAAGCTCTCGGGTTGCAACCGGTTCCCTACACGGAACAAAGTGTGCAAGGGGTTCGAGTATGTGTATGGTGGCAACAAATGGCCCAATGCGATAAAGCCCTTCGGCATGGTGAGACATACCCGAGGTAGCGAGGTAAAGACAGTCCGACTACGGTATTTGGTATATTACTATAGCGTGCCCAGGATGTACAGATGGCACGAAGTTCACGAGCCGTAACTCGAATGCCTTCAATAACAGCTAATATCAAGTGTCAAAGACCTGCGTGATTACGGTCTTGAGCCAGGTGGCTATCATACGGGTTGAGGTTACATCTGTGTTCTTGTTGAAAGGTATAAACAGCTGGGTTCGGCCTCGAAGAGGATTAGAAGCTTTGAGATAAAAACGAATTGCTCGTACAGTGCACAAGACTCGTTCCTGTTAAGTCTGCTAAAATGTTAAGATATATCCAGTTGTGTGTGTCTAGCTCGGATTAAGGTTACTCTTAAGTAGTTGAGGGGGGAAAAAAACTGGCTATGGCAGAGAGCGCTTGAAGTTCTCCACATCGGAGACAAGAGGCAAGTGCCAAAAGAAAGTTTCCCTGGTGAGGATACAGTTGAGGAATTCATTGGTTCATAGGGAGATGAGAGTAAGGGGGGGGAGGGGGGGGGTAAGGAAAATGGAAAGGTCCCAATCAGGAAATTGTCAGCATAGTCGAGGTCTATCCAGTTTAAAGGAATGGATCAAGGAAGAAATTCTGTAGTATGTAAGAAAATTCATTACCAGCTGCACGAAAAACAGCATTTAAGGCGGATCAGTAAACGAGGATCCTCGCAAACCGCTATTTAATAACATTGTCAAGAATCGGGAGTAAGTCTTGTATCGGGGGATTGATAGGATCAATTTGTTCTCGGATACACCAACGAAACCAGCGTTGCCAGTGACCGTCGTAAATTTTGTTGGTAGAGGAGCGGATAGCACGAGAGGACGAGGACGGCCTCGTCTTCAAAAATGCCCGTTTGCTCGGAGAAGTTGGACAATTGTAGCCACCCGTGTAGCCCGAGTGCTTGAGAGTTCGGGTGTAGGATCGACCTTAGGCTTGTGAGGTTCAGTTGTGTTAATGACCGAGGTAGGTCGATGAATAGTGCAGGAGTGCTGGGAACCAGGCTGCTACTGGCCAATCTTGGGCCACGAGTAGGAACTGTCCCTGGGAGTTGGCAATTTTACCTAGTACTAATGGCAGAAGCTGAGGGAAGGAGTATGTAAAGAGGGTATTCCAATCCAGAGTGAGCGTCCACGGCTCACGCTCAGGGAAGTGGGCTGACAAAGCGGGGAAGTTGGGCATTGAGCCTCGTGGCAAATAGGTCCAACATCGGGCGACCCCACAGTGAAGCGGCTGTTGCAGACTGCCGAGTGAAGCGTCCATATGCTGGTTAGTGGAGTTTGCCGTGAAAGGGAATCTGCAGTCACGTTCAGGTTGCAGAGAATGTAGAGCGGAAGCAGGCAAATGAGATACCGAATGCAGAGCTGAAAGATTTCGGAAGTAAGGTGATGAAGGGACAGATCGTGTCCCACCTTTTTTCCCCATAGTTTGCAACAGCGGTGGTGTCAATGTGAATCTGGACTATGCGATGCGCGATAAATTGTTGGAAGAGTTGTAAGCCTTTGAGAACAGCACGTATTCTAGGAGATGTGGTCGGATGTTCCGATCTCCCAGGTGCCGCATTCAGTCTTAGTCTAGATGGGCTCCCCAACCTGTTGGAGACGCATCCGTAAAAAGGTGAATCTGGGGAAATCGGTTCGTGAAGGGAAACCGTGGCAGTGAGACTTGCGATATCCATCCTCCAGTTCATTATGTCGGTCGGGAGGAGGGATCGATCTGTTGGGGAGGGAGCCTTGCTATGAATTGCCCCATTGGGCCAGGCGATAATGGTGTGAAGTGGCCGGGCCATCCATCTGCCATAGGGACTAGGTCTGCAAAGGAATCGATGATCCTAATTACCGAGGCAAGATCTCGAAAGGTGTGAAGAGGTAGTTGCAGAAAGGATCAGACAGCCGAGAGGTGATTAGATTTTCTGGGGACAGGACGGCATGACTGATAGATTGAAGAATACTCCGAGAAAAACGACGAAGGTTTGTGCTGCCTGGAGACAGGGCTAGGCATTAACCTTCCAAAGCCACAAGTGATGAAAGACATTGAAGGTTGTCGGGAAGAACAGATGGATCGGGTGAGGTGGAGGCAATCGTCCAGAAAGGCATGGATACGAATGCCTTGGTGTCGGTGCGCCAGCACTGGTCCCCGTACCCGGACGCGCGGGGGGGGCGATTTAAACCGAATGGAAGACAGGAATTCATGAACGGCTCCGTGGTAAAGAAAACGAAATAGGTGCCGGACAGAGGCATGAAGGAGAATGTGGGTATGCATCGGCGAGGCTGAGTGAGACTGTCCAATCGTGGGGCCGTAAGGAGTCCTGGATGAACGAAACTTTTCCATCCGAAGATGAGGGTTTAATATAAACCGATGGGGGGAGGGGTCGAAGGTTGACAATTAGGGGTGATCCGCCAGATTTTTTGTTGCAAAGGAAAATGCAGCTGTAAAAACCTCGGCCGATAGGTGGTGGCACCAGAAAAATTGCAACTTTCTGAGTAGTTTGGCCCTCAAAAAGGAGGGGATGGTGTTCTAATTCCCATGGCGAACTTCGCAGTGGAGGAGGAATCTTAAATTTTTGGCTTGAAACTGTCCGAAATTATAGAGGATCACTGGGTCAGAAGTCACTTTTTGCCAAACTTTGGCATAAGACCGATGGTGTCTCCCCCCACGACTTGCGAGGTAGAGGGAATGTCAGTAAGAATTGCGATTCCTTGGACGGGATCGGGAAGGCAATTGGACATAAACTGTCAGGTGTAGAGGATCGTCCCCAAGGACACCGCACGACCTAGTCCCTGGGACCGCGAAGGGAAGGGTGATGATAGTGGGGTAGGAACAGTGGTTGCTTGGCAGTTCCCCAGTCTATGGGGGAGGGGGACCGGGAGAGGGAGTAACCATACGTCATTGCTGACGAAAGGATAGATTCTTATTGGGACGAGGCTTGCAGGATATGTCCAGGCGAGGTGCCACCTTAGGGATCAATCCACGAAATAAGCACTCAGATTCGTGTATTGGTTGATTACACAAGATAGCGAGTGGAGTCATGGAGGTAGGGTGCAGTATTGAGATAAACTTCTCGTAATAGGAGTGTCGATTTAAAAAAGTGCTCTGGGTAAACCAATTCCTAGCATGGTAGTAGCAAAGCAGCTTTTTCTGAAACCTGATTGATGAGGAACCCTAATTGTCCCGTGTCACTTGGTGGATCAGTGTACAGGCGTTCACAAAGAGCGTTGGCTGCTGGACTTAAGACGTCTGCCTGAAAAGCGGCACGGAGGCCGAGGCAGAGGCGATAGTTATTGCGTAGAACGAACACTGGAAACACCGCTTGTCGAGGTAGGTAGAGTGCTGAACCGAAGTAAGAGTGGTGTCAGCAGTAAGGAATTCCGACTAGAGGTAGGAATCAAGATTAAGGGGATTGGTGGTGCCTTCACCGATGGGACGAAAAAAAATGTTCGTGTTTGCGGGGTATCTTTATCCAATTCAAGTGGTGCACCATTACCTAGAAGGATACCACCTGTCCTAAGCAGTGTCTTAAGGAGAGTAGTCGATTGCCCTAGCAATGGATGTTGGTGAGGAGTTGGTCAGTAAGACCAAATCCATATCCTGTGGCGAGGCCTCGATTTTTGTTATCGGAAGATGTCTTGCTGGGTTTGTATAAGAAGCAATTGGGAACGATTCCCTCGACAGTTTTAAGTAACTCGGGGAGAGGGATCTCCGAGGGATCGGGATCCACGAAGGAAGGATCTGGAGAATAGGAATCGTGAATGCCATCTTCTTGAGGTGGAATCTCCTGACAAGCAGTAGGAATCGAGCAAGACAAACCAAAGGTGCAGGAGTATCTTGTGCCTGTGAAGGACCGGCTTCAGTGGATCGTTGTTTTGGGATGCTAGAGACCCAAGCCGATGTGTAATCAGAAACCGGGGGTGCCTTCCATTTGAAGGTACAAAGTGACGAGCCCATAAGACTATGAACCTGTGAACTAGGAAGTGGACCGCTAGCCTGTGGTGGGGCGGATCGGTTGCTCAGAGAGGAGCGAGAAGAGCAAAGGAGTAACCTGTGGTCAGCGAGACGAAGCCAGCTTAGCAGCCATTTTTTTAGTCTTATTCTGAAGCTTGAGCCGTGCATAATGTTCTTTTATGCGAGCAAGTTCCTCAAGAGGGATCGAAGTCACAGTATCACACGGTTGAGGGGTAAATCTATAGACTTCAGACAGGAACGGCTTCCCAACCGGTAATAAGGGATCGAGAGGATCATGATCTGCACCAAGTTCTAACACTTCGACATTCCCTGGGTCTAGCTGGTTCGAAGGAACCGGAGAGAAGTGGACCGGGGAGGCTGGGACGAAGAATAGTCCTTAGGAATACCCTTTACAGCACGCATCAGAAAAGGTGAACAATGCCGCTCCGCTTCATATACGAGGCCGCGCAATAACATGCGCAGTGGGTAGCGACGCGGAAGGATATCTTTTAGATTTAAAAATTCTCTAGATTAAACGGCATTTGGGGAAGAGAAATGCTTTTTTAAAAAAAAAAAAAAAAAAAAGCTATTTTCAAGGCAAATAAAAAGTCAGAATAAAAGCTAAGACTTGTATTTGTTAAAAGACTGCAGGATTTTGTTGCTACATATTCCGGCAATGACTATTGAACTTACTAGTTTGTAGCGTTGACACAGATATTGCCGTGACTGCTGTAGTCTTGCATTGTGGGTCAGTCTCATCCGAGTTATCACCGCAGTCGTCCTCTTTGTCACAGACATAATCAGGAGGGATGCACCGACCATTTAAGCAATGGAATTCACCGTCCAAACAAGTGAGATCTAGAAATTATAACAAAAAACGGGGTCAACATTTTATAGTAATAAGACCTTAAGGGGAATTGCCACCAAATGACAAACTAAACTGCATCTATAGCCATTTGCCACTATCTAGTTCCGTGTAGCTCTTACAACAGGCAAAGGAACGCACAAATAAATTTTTCCGAATAGCTCGGCTTAGAGTTTACTACAAACAAGCCACATGCTCCTGAAGTTGGTGCATTCACGTGCACCAGGGAGCAATTGGTAACTAACTTAATCACGGGTGCTTTTTCTTTATAGATTGACGGTTTTGAAGCCTTTTAAACTGCTAGATGGGTGTGGTCTAGTGACAGACTTAATATTGATAGCTTTCTCCCTGATGCATGTGTATGCACCAAATTTACACTTAATTAAGGAGACACGTGGCTGTTGCGTAAAGTCATAGACCGATTCTTGTTTCAACTGCCTACCGAAAATGTATATTACATAATTTTAGCATTCCTCTCCAGTGCTTATTTCCTCTCTAGAGATTGAAGTTATAGGCCTATGGCCGCCAGCTTGTAACCCAATACCCATGCGCGGACTATTAAGTGTCCCAGTGATACCAGAATCCATCTTTCTTGCCAAGCGTCAGGTGGTAACACGAGAGAGGTAGAAGTGGGTAAACAATGATTCTTTGCCTACCAAAAATATGCAGACAGACCAGCCAGCATTTAAGTTTATGTGCCGTCGAAACTATACACTACCGGTGATTTTAAAATTACAGCAGACCTCGAAAAAAAAAGGTGGAGGGCACCACTTGAACGAACACCCGAGTTACAGTGGGACAACCGGAACACTTACGTTTCAGGCATGATAGTTAAAGATAATAGGGCGAGGAGGTTTGGGGCAGAAGGCAGGTGTAGACGGACCTAGGAGGTCTGAGACCTGTAAAGTTTCTAGTCCAAAGAATCTGTCAAAGAAACGACTACTGCGGTGAAACGAACGTTAGCAGTGGCCGGTGCATGAACAGACAAAGCGTGGTGAACAATGGAACCACAGGGCACAGGAAACAGCAGTGATTGGCAGCGACAAATACAGACGATAGGAGGGTAGACGATGCTCAAAGGCTAGCAACCGTAGTCCAAGGAATCGGAAACCAATATCCTAGACAGGTCAATGGTGCAGCGGCAGCAAGGGAACGGCAGGACACACGAAGGATGCAGCAAGAAGTTCCTGCATGGAATGAACAATCGCAAGTACTGATTGTCACCGATAGCTGCCGTTACGTGAGACTCGTCGTGGGTCATCCTTAGAATTTCAATGCAATGATAGACCAAGCCTGAACTAGGCAACGCATTGTTATTTGAAGCGTTGAAACCCTAGAGGATGACCGTTGTATTCTCCCGGGTGGATGCCTAATTCTTTTTAGATGGATCGGCAGTGTGTTGGCAACAGGGAGACAGGCATCACTTGTGAGAAGCGACCATTGAAGTCATAGGAGTTACCTAGTTCCATGTGCAAGACCCGGCATGTGAGTGCTCGTTAATAAATTCGGCAGGTTGTGGGCCTTATGCCAAAAGAACGAATTGTGTCGAGGCGACGAACCAGTTTCCAGGAAGAGTGTTCCCTAGAAACTCGACGAGCCAGAACTCTTGGGGTTGCATGATCAACAGGAGAGCAGGATGATAAAGCCAATGGGCAACAAGAAGTGTTCTGTCATATGTACTGGTTTGTCCTAGAGGTTCCAGTTGTGAGGCCTCCAAGGTCCTAAGAAAACCCTCCGAAAAGTAATCGAAGGTCCGGAGTCGCAGAAACAGGCAGACCGTATTGAATAAGGAATAGTTGCTGTGATAAGGGTTGCACCTAAAAAGGAGTCACAGAAGGAGTATCTTAGGCAGATACAAAGAACAGTCTGGCGACAAAATGAATGTCTGCAGATGGCGACAAGTCCCACAACCGAAAATGAAGACCATGACGGCAGTGGCATGGAGTGTCGAGGAGTACCCTTGGTCCGAGCCACGATCCGAACATGGACAGGGCGATAACAGAATATGCAATGCAGTGTTTTAATACGAAATGCCTTGGCGAAATGTGGCCAGAAGATAGCTAGGTAGGTGAATTAACGACAGAATGAAGGGTGAACGACAGCCAGAGGAGTGCTGATAGGCTGCGCTTCTAAAGCTGTCAAAACAGTTGCCACAGGAACCTAAGGTACGACGAAAAGGTAGCCAAATCGACTTCAAATATATGCAACAGTTCAGAGCTAAAAGTGGCGTCGCAGGGTTTTATCGATTACCTCGGCTCACAGGTCTCGCAGACCGAGTCGTGACCTAAAGCAGAGGTAGCAGAGAAGGTCTGGGATGGTTTGGTTTTGAGAGGGTACCTTAATAGGTCAAGTGCGGGTTTTGAACCAGCGTTGACTTGGTTTAGCAAACTATTGCAGACAAGGGCAGGACCAGATCAGATGCAACAAGTCCAGAAATGTTACAAACAGGAATGACGGCAACAAGTCGCATGTTGAGCAGGTGTGGTGTAGGAGAGCAAGCAGTAAGTGAAGGAACTTGGAACATAGGCGTGACCCTCGTCCTGCAACACCTGGAGTCTCGAGGCAGAGTGGGTGACAGAACAAGACAGGAGAGGCGGCGACAGTTAAGACTTTGGTAGGTTGATGGGCGCAACAGTTGAAAGCAGCATATCTTGCAGGGTTGTAATCAAGACTGGCTGTTGACCAGGAGCTGAACCAGACACCGTTGTAACTTCAGGTTAAACAGAAAAGTGATGAAGTTTGCCGAGGCTTGGAAGCTGCATATAACGTCCAGGAGTACCATCCCTGAACGTAGAAACGGTGACGGCAAGCAAACTTGTCTGCCCAAGGAGCTAGTCAGGCCACTTGCAGAGTTTTTGCAGAAATTTGTATTCATTGGACAATTTTGCTAGGTAAATCTTAGCGGAAATATCTTGGTTTGTTTACATGCCACAATCTACACGAGCCATCACAGGCACCTTCTCTTCCCCAAACGCCAGGGGAGGCTGGTAACACTCTAACCTGCGACCTGTGGTGCACGAAACGGCCATGCTAACCACCAGGTCACCTTGGCTTCCTGTTTGGCATCCGTGACAGGTGCCGACGAGCAACAGGGGCTGCTTGCAGTAGTCATGAGGGGGGGGGGCGGGGGGCACAGGGTCGAAATGAGGCAAGACATAAGAGCTGAACCAGCAGTGTGATTCTAAACTGGGAGTCTGCACATGCATACGGGGTTACAAGCCGACAGCCATAGGCCTATAACTTTGATCTCCAGAGGAAATATGCATGGGAGAGGAATGCTAAAATTACAGCCAAGATATTTATTTTCGAACAGCATATAGAAATTTCTTTGCACATTCCTTTGCTTGCTGGAATCAAGTGCTACACAGAACTAAATAACGGTAGACGGCACTAGATGCTGCAGCCAGCCAGTCGGTGAACTGCACTTCGTAAATTTATGGTCAGGAATAAAATCAGTTTGATTTTGAATTCTTTTATCTAGTTGGCAACCTAGGATATATAAAAGGGCACGTAAAACTTACAGCAACCATCTTCATCCTCTCCATCGGGACAATCTATAATCCCATCACATTTGGATTTTAGACTGACACATGTGCCAGTGAGAGCACATCGAAACATGTTGGATGGACAAGTAGAAGACCCTGAAACGGTATCCAAGCAGAATTTAGTTACTGGAGACTTTCGGTTATGAGAAAACCTATGAATATACTTACGACAACCATCTTCGTCCGAGTTGTCACCACATTCATCGTTGCCATTACAGACGAGCAAGTTATCAACACATCGGGAATTGTTGCACTGGTATTCATGCTGGCTGCATAGTGGTACAGCTAAAGGAATAAAACTGTTAAGGGCAAGTTGTCTTTCTGTTGTAACTTACGGTCAAAAACTTAAAAATATTCAGATAACAAAACTACCCTGGATCGTTGTGTATAGTCTCGGAATTACCTGAATGGTAGTTAAAATCCCACGAATAAAAACAGCTTATGTGACATGAAGGGTTTTTACTTACTGCAGTTAGCTTCATCTGCGCCTCCTTCACAGTCGTGCTCCCCATCGCAAAGCCAATACTTTAGAATGCACTGGCCTGATGGACACTGGAAGTCCCCACTTCGACACGTGACCGATACACAACCAACTTCGTCTGAGCCATCTGTGCAGTCCGTTTCTGTATCACACTGCCAACTTTTGAAGATGCAGCGGCCATCGCCACATCGGAATTCATGCTCGGAACAACCTAGTGGAACTGAAATAATTTTCATCCTTAAGCTTTTCAGAATTTGTTTAGCTTGGATAGGACAAAAATCTAATGTAATGAAACGGGAAGATTGCTGTCCTCTTCTGGTTCTGATGGGTGCTAACTAGAAAAGCAGGGACTTTAAAAATTTTGGGTAGTTAGGTTTTTTGTGGGCCACCCTGTATTAATGGCAGGCACTGCAACAGGAGCAAAGGGTGTTGAGTGGTAAAGGACACTTGTTAAGCTGCCCTCCAAAAATCTGAAAAAACTTTGACAAAGGCTATTAGCAAAGTCTATAAAACTAATCCTAGTAGTACATTGCCTTTTGTAGGTGGCAATATAGAGAAACTGCAATGGACGCGTAAGATTAAATCTTGCTATATAATGATTAAGAGGATGTTTGGGTGGGTGGGGGGGGGGGGGGGGGGAAGAACTAGGACACTAGCACAGGCACTCCCACCTTGCTTAGGCATTTCTGGTAGTGCTCTATGCTACTGTGGCAGATTAGTACCGCAGGCTCCCTCTAGAACTTCCTCAGTGGCGATATAAAGGCAACGAAGGAAAAGCAAGTCAAGACTGTCCTTGTAAGAATTACAAGCATCTGCATTAATAAAAACTAGTTGCAGAATAGCCCCAGTGTTGTAAAACGTCCACCCGAGCCACCGACGAATATATTTAAAGGGGCTCTGGCCCGAAGCCATTTAACCCAACTAGAAGTACTACACCCGAGCCACTGGCCTGATAAAACAATCACTTCTGAGTATTCGATGATTGTAAACGGAACAATTGTTAGCAATAAACTGAACATATTGTTAACGTTTAATGAATAAAACAATTAATGCTTCAGGTATATGCAACTTAAAATTAAACCGCTGGCTAAAGGTGCTATCGTTGTGGACAATTAAAATTAAGAGATTAGTAAACTTGTATTGAATGTTATTTACATTCTGCCCCGAACCAAATAAAATTAGCATACACGAACCCATGGAGTCTGGGGATAGACCAGAGCTGTGCTGGGCACCAACCCAAATAACGCCGTACGAGTCATTAACCGCTTGCTACAGATTAAAATAAAATAATTTCTCAAACTATTGAAAGGCCATTTACTTCCTGCCTCTTCCAGAAAAAAATAACAAAGCCACCGGGTTTCCATTTTGTTGCACTAAGGGATGTAAGTGCATGGAGCCCGGTTCAAGGGATGTGCTGATTGAGTTAAAGTGAACGAAAATCAGCGGTTAAGCCAGTGAGCACAAAATACAGGGTGGTCCAAAAAAAACTGACGACCTAACATTTTCCAAGTTAAACTTTTCGAGTTAGCACCCCTCAGAGCCAGGATAGGACAGAAATCAAATCTTATGAAATGGGAAAATTTGTCCTCTCCTGGTTTTGAGGGGTGCTAACTAAAAAGGTTGGCCTTAAATCTTGGCTAGTCCGTTTTTTGTGGACCACCCTGTAAATGGGATACATGCTTTCCACAACACAAAAGAGCAAACCATCCCAATGTTGCAAACTGTGCGTCAAACACCACCCGTGCGTAGGACAGGCTTCAGCTAGTTTTAAATACGTTAGGGCTCACCCAGTACGTAGAGGAAAAGGGAAAAGAGCTCCCAGCTATGAGTGGGAAAGTTCTAGGTTAGAGGTAAACTGGCCATTCTATGGTGTTTAATCATATTCTGAAGTTAAATAGTAGGCTGCTCAGTTTACGGAATGTACGGAAAAATCAGTCAAAGTGTCGGGGCTCAAAAACTGGCCATGTAAACATCATGAAGTTTTGTAGTGTTTGCTGCACGTATTGACGATCACCTACTGAGCACAGCCAAGTAACTAAAGCACCAGGAATGAGAGTCTTCTTCGATACTTACTAATCTTATTAACAAGATTTGTAATGGAATAGATTCAGATACTAGAAATTGGCAAACAATTTACCACAATCCATTTCATCCGATTCATCTGGGCAATCGTTGTGTCCATCACACTTCCAAGCAGCAGGAATACAACGGCCAGAATCACATTGGAAGTTGAATTCACCACAAGTCGAAGCAGCTACAAAGAAACCATGTTTAAAACCAAGCAATTTTTTTAGTTGGTGTTTTTGTTAAGTTTAAGGTTTTAAAAACCTACTGCAGTTGCTTTCATCACTTCCATCCTCACAATCTTTAGTGCCATCACATTTCCACGATGCGGGTAAGCAGTTTCCTGCAAGGCACTGAAATTCTGCTTCAGTGCAAATTCGGGATTCTGAGAATATAAACAATGGCTTATCAGCAAGAAAAGAAAACTTAGTTCAATCACGTTTCATGTAACTACACCCGTCAAATGTGAATTCAAAAACAATTAAAGTCTTATAAGGAAAGCAAACTAAGTGTAGAAATCTTCTAGTCCAGTACAAATTCCATTTACACAGCTTTCCCTATGTAAGAGTCCTACAAAAGTGCAGTCTACCACAAAATCACTGCGAGTTCATTTAGCCAAGCATTCAAAAGTTGAAAAAAAACAAGACCATGCAACGCTTCCCCCCCGATGAAGTTCGGTGCTCTCCTGCTGTGAAAGGTTAGAATTACCGATTTTAATTTTGAAGCCGCACATCTGCTAAAGATATATTGTTGAACAGTTTAAATTAATCCAACCACCCAATAATAGTTTTGTAACCTCACTTTACAAATTTTAAGAGGCGACCTACCTTTACATGAACGTTCGTCATCAGCCAAATGCATGCCAACTGGACAAGCACATACCAACCCTTCCGGAACAGGCAAACAAATATGGCTACATGCACCAGGCTTCTCTGCACACATGTTAGAACCAAAACCTACAAGCAAAAGTAATAGTACAATATCAGCACGCAAAGTTGTTAATTCCATTAAGCGTGTTAAGTTTCGTGGCAGTATCGTTTTAAAGCAACTGATATGGGCAAAAGACATCTGCAGATTCTCACAAATATTTGTTGGTAAAAGGCTGGGAGGGGAGGGGGGGGGGGGTTGACAAGTTCTTGAGGTTTTATTAAAAGTTACGCTTACTGTGGGGATATCCAGTTGAGGTTTAAACTTAATCCTTGGGTTAAGCTCGGTAATAAGGGAAAATGGCGATATCCATCACGAAATAAGTTAGGCTAAGGAAAATCTAGCCTGTAGTTCCGAGGACTAACTTAATACAGAGTACTTAGCCCCGAGATGCAAAAAGCGGCGATATCCATGCATGATTAGCATTATTCCTGAGCTTTAACAGCATTTTAACATAAGTATATCAAGGGCTAATTTCATAAGAATATCAAGGCCTAAAGGTCGAGGTCTAAGGAGTAAAGAGCTAACAAAACCCTAACTTAGTCCAACATGGATATTACCAACCGTTTTCTCCAGTCCACTACCTTGAGCGCACGGGATAGTGATCGCGGCGTGACCGGGCGACGGGCGACTCTCGCCCGGAAACTCCCAGGTCGATGGTTAGTTATATCCAGGGTTAAGCTACTCCGGGGCTAGTTTAGACCTCAACTGAATATGCCCATCATTAGTGTTAAGATTGATACCCACAACCTACCTTTTTGAGAGGACACCATTGCAGCAAGTCGAGGGACAGTTGCATGCAAGTCATTTTTTGGCAGTGGTACTCTAAAATGGTCCCGTTCTGGTAATTTGGAAGTCCAAAGAACATCGCCAACAACCATGTCGGTCCAATAAATTCGGGAATTATACAACAAGAGAGAAGTAGGTCTCCCAACGTTAAATTTTATGGTTCCCCTACAATAAAACAAAATGCATATTTTGTGAACATTTACAGAGCGAGGCTTTTGAACTAGTAAATCTTTTCCCTCCTAGTAATTTTTTGTCCTTCACTCACAATGAGTACACGTTATTACAAGTTACGTATATAACTTATGGCTGCTGCCGTATGGTATTAGGCCTGGACAAGGGTCGTTGGAAACGTGGGGGAAGGGGCACACCCCACAACCCTGGAAATACCGGGTCCCAGCATATTGTTTAAGAGACACCAACTATAATAAAATGCTACAGACATAATCTAGTATGTCAAAAGTGATGTTAAGAGTGGTCAAATTTTCAAAAACCAGCCATAGTTGTGGGACGTGGGACGAGAGAGTTCCGCAGATCTTATATCCCATTGTCCCTCTAATGAAGGCTCCTTCTGGAACTACTGTCCACCAAGTGTATTAGCCATAGCAAATGTTTGACATTCTATACAGCAATTAACTGCTTAAAATAATTCGAGACAGACCTTGCAGTGACTTTATAGTTTGGCCTTTATTTACCTGTTGGCATAGGGCAGAGCTTGGTCCTTGGGAGATTACTTCTCCCATTCTTGGTGATAAAGCTCTTTGTGTGCGCGGCGCATCTCCTGCAAGTATTTTATGAGCGGCTAAGTTTTCCTGGAGGGGACGGCTTTAATCGACAGCCGCCATTGTTTATGTAACCTTCTTGGATATCAACAAGGCACACTGCTACTGAAAACGTCCAATCGATTACCTGTGTTCGTTCTGCGGAGAACTCGAAGATAGGCCGCAGACACTAAGATTCATTCAGCATCTGCTTTGACCACTGGTGGGTGATTAATGAGATATTTGGGGTCCTTAATTTAAATGTAGAAACGGCAAAATTCCTACAAAATTACACGAAAGGTATCCAAAAACCTTAATTTGCGTGCAGAGTACATTTTAGCTTTGAAGTGCTCATTCCTACTTGCTCGAATATTTCAAGAGCCATTTATATGCAGGCCAACTGTACTGTACAAACAGTATTTTGAAAAGATCAAAGTCTTGGTGATTGACCACTATCTTTGCTTGATGGCTGTGTAAGAGATTTGTTGTCCAAAATTATACCTTATTGAAATAGAGGGGTACCAAATTATTCTTCCAAAAGTGTAACTTGATTGCAGGGACATTGTGGTCACTACTAAGTAGTTCATAACGCCAGTGTTGACATGAAAATTGAGGTTCTGAAAACCCATGTGGTGCCAGAATTTGGACAGAAATAGCTTATCCAATGTAACCGGGGTAACCCCAGTGAGTCATAATATCTATGCCAAAAGTTAGCATGCCTCTACCTTTGTTACCGATAAGATTTGTTTTCTGTTAACACGTTTTTCAATAAAAACTATGCAGCTCAATAGAGCCCCTCAGGATGTTAGGTAAAAAAATCTGGTAGCTTTGAGATGACGGCATAGTAAAATGTTGAAAATCTTCCAATGTAACTTTTTTATGGCAAGAATTGCCTTAAATTATCCCAAGCTATTTTTAATTTACCTGGATCTGCCATTAAAGGACACGTATAGGATGCTGCCAGTGTTGGAGTCAGCCCAATATAAACGTTGAGACTGGGCATCTGCTGCTAATGAGACTGGCATTGACCGTTGGCTGGATACCAAGACAGTCGGATCAGAGCCGTCCATATTCATCTTTTCAATGGTTGGGTTAGTCCCGATGGAAGCCACGAACAATAATCCACTTTCCTATAAAATGTCAAAAGTTACCAGAGTGCACACTAACATGTAACCGTCAAGATGGGTACAATTACAAACGTCCATTTAAACAGGAATATAAAAGAAAATTGTATGCATGTGATTCAAATGATACCACACAATTAAAAATTGTGCATCATACCGTGTTCCTACATAGACGGCAGCATAGAAAGTATTACTAAGTAGTGCACTTACAGTACTTGAGGTAATTACAAGTTTCAGAAGGATACTTACAGGTAAAACCTCAACAGAAATTGGATTTTGATTTAAAGGTCCCAGGAGAGTTTTTCGATGAAATCCATCTAGTGAAACTACTTCCACCACACGGCGTCCGGTGTCAGCCCAATACAAATTACCACTTAAACTGTCTAGTGCAAAGTCCTCAACAGAATCCATATGATTTTCCGCTACAATGCTGAAAATATTTTATTAGATAAATGGCACCGTTTCTTACGTGTCACAATCAAAAGTTTATACTACAAGAGGCTTAAAAAAATTTTAAAACGGCTCTTAACAGCTGTATTTACAAAATAAAAAACCAGAACCATTGCATCCACATTTTTTGCAATTGAGGGCTGGCAGGCTACCAGCAGAGTAAACATTACACAAACAACTATTAAGTCTAATTATATAGGTAAGGGTATTAAGAATAAAAGACTTTCAGGTAGCACTTGATATTAGAGATCCATTTTCAGCATCCAATTCAGGTCTCCCTTACCTTACTGAATGGTTATGCAAATTAATGAGTATAATTTGTGAATTTTCCCCATCATAGACAATGACAGCATGTGCTTTAGGAACATAGGCAATTGGTCCCAAAGGCTTTTCCCTAGTTTTAATTACTGTTACGACATCTCTGCCTATTGCGTCACGATGGAACTTGCCAACTTTGTTCTGATAAGTTACCAGTATGAAGTCGCCAGATTCATCCTCTGAAATAAAATAAATACATTTTAACACTGACATCTCAGATTTTTAAATTAAGTAACCTATATTTATTTACCTTTACAAGTTCGTGAATCCATAGATATATGCATTCCTGCTGGACAGGCACAAGTGAATTGTCCATGAACAGCAATGAGGCACAGGTGAGAACAGGTTGTTGCCCAACATGGATTCATTCCTAAGAGGTACACAAATCAGTTTTACATGCACCAGCAAACCTAGACCCACAAAGTAATGAAACTGCATCAGTTGTTAACACAAGGGACAATTAAAAATAGACCATTCGGCCCCAAAAATCTCATGCCAAACCCGATGCCAAATTGACAGCACCCGTAAACCATGTCCAACCCGGCTTCTATCTTAATTCACCGTGCCAGCTTGGCCATGCAGGAGATTAGAAACCCTACTACGCAAATGGTAATTTTGAGCACTTATTTTTAACTGAAAGGGTACTGGTACGTACTATCAGTTACTTAGCATTGCAGCCGAAAAATTCGCAACTTACCTTGTGGTTGGAGAACTGGATGGTAGATGTGTACTCCCATGATTTCAGCTTTACTTTCTTTTTTGAGTGTCGTATGGTCTTTGCCAGTGTCTTTGTTGCATGCTTCTAAAGACTGACGTGTCCAGTCGGACCAATACAGAGTGTCTTCAAAAAGAGCCATTGAGAACGGATGGTGCACTACATCTTCTAACAAGATCTAGATAAAAATGAAGTCATTACATTGACAAAATGAAGCGATTACTTAGTAAAAAAAACCGGGTTTTAACACTAACTAAAATTCGGAAACAAATTTAAGGAGTCCCAGAATTTTAGTACTGATCCTTAACTTCGGGACAAGGATTAGCTTTGCAGACTGGGCCAGTCGGGCTGGGGTCCTTAGCGATGCAGCACCACACTAGGGGCTCCCACGCTAATATCGCAAATTTCCTCAATTTTATGACAAAACTGATCCAAACTTTTGACAAATCGGCACCTCGTTTTTGATTTAAACTTATGGACAATTTGTTTTTTACACAGTTAGCCGGTGGGGGAGGGGTTTGACTTTCATGACACTCAAGGTCCTGAAAAAAACGCCCTCATGGCCTAAGGGACTGAAAATCTAACTCACAGCCAACCCCAAAGTAAGCATTACTTACGACTACTCACTCAGGCTACCTGGGGATGATATTCTGTAGCCAAATGATTACCAAATGCGTCACATTTCCAATGAAAGGATGGTTTAATGTTCTTGAAAACCTTCAGATGTAGTTTTTAGGCTTTGAATCCCAAACTTAGAAATGGAACAGAAAATAGTCCTCAAAACCTTGCAAACATTACAAGGTGAAGCAGGGAGGCATTTGTAGTCTTAAAAACTAAACATTACAAGACGGCCGAGGGAGGCATTTATCCCTAAAAACCGAGCAGTTTCTAGAAATATTGACTATGGGCCACTTGTGATAAAACTGAAGTCGATGATGCGCGTATGTGATGGGAATCGCGTTATCCTTTGTGGAGGGGACTAATGGAAGCACGCTAACCTCAACTGAGAAGAACAGTGGTCTGAAAACGGACCGCCATTTTTTAAAATGCAAGACACCAACAAGTAGGATTTTCAATTATCGTATAGATTCTGACATGTTGACAGAGGAAGTAGATCACCTATCTTTGAAAATTTTACGTAAAATTTAAATTTGATCGTGCATAACAGCCAATTTTTACTTCAAGGCAGAAATAGAAGATACACAGGCCAAGCTTGTGTTCCCTGCCACTGCATGGTGTCTCAAAATCAACTCCATTAACTCTAACTTTGACCTCATTAGATAGTTTGAGCAGTTTTGCTGTTATAGTAAGGTGGCTGGGGCCCAAAATTGATAGACTTGTTCACTTGCTGCAAAAGGCATGACGTTTGGTATGGATGCACATGAAGGGTAAATGAAAAAAACATTTACAGCAGGTTTTAAAATGGCCTGGGAGGGGGGAGTTTTTCCCCCCCCCAAAACTACTTTTGTCTGTAACTCCTTAACTGACGGCAAATCAAAAGTGTAATGTGAAGGAAAAACTCAGCAAACACTTCTGGACTGGAAAGACGATAAACATCTTTTATGTAAAAGCAACCCTTGAACCCCAAAATCATTTAGAGTGTATCACCCTTAATTCGTGAGAACACGCCTTTTTTGCAATTGGTTGTTATAGTGACTTTCATGTTTAAAGTGCTCTTGCGAGCCCCCTAATAGCCTAAATTGGGCAAGTTTAGAATTTTCTGAAAGTGGGGGATCTGTGCTTTCCATCAATTGTAACCGAAATTATTTAACTTATATAGGGGCTGTTCTACGCCCATTTAAAGGTGAAGTAGTAACAGTATAGCGGCGAAAGTGTATGGCGACTTTTAATTCAAAGTTGAGTAGCAAGCCCTCTAACAGCCCGAAATGGACTTGCTTAGGATTTTCCGAAAAGAGTATAAATTCTTTCCGTCAATGCTAACAAATTGTTTTACCTACATACAAATATAAGCATTACAATGCTACTTTAAAACTGAAACTAGCCATTACACCAATTACAGCTACACCTTTAAACGGGCGTAGGACGATCACTATCTTAGTCAAAAAATTTCAGTTAGGATTGATTTAAAAGAATAGATCCCCACCTTTCAGTAAATCTTTAAGCATACCCATTTCGGGGTTTTAGAGGGTTTGCAAGAGCATTTTGAACACGAAAATCATTAACATCCAACTGAGAAAGAGCGCTCGTGCGAATTAGGGCGATGTACTTTCAAATAAGATTTTGGGGTTCAAGGGTTGCTTTTACGTAAAAGACATCACCTTTCCAGTCCAGACTTGTGTGCTGAACGTTTCGCATTATTCTTTTGATTTGTTGACGGTTAACGAGTTATAGTTGAAAGACCGCATTTTTTTTTTTTGGGGGGGGGGACGCATTCTACCCCACTTCAGGGGGTTTTGAACTTGCTATCGGAGCTATTTTTTTAGTTACCCTTCATGTGGGCATTCATACCCAATTTCATGCTTTTTACAGAAAGTGACCAATTCAACCCTCTAGCTGCCCTACTGTTAGGTTGAACATTGAAAGCAAGAAATAAAATCAATGCAGGCTGGTGTGAAGAGATGCAGGCAGGTGGAAATTAAACGGCACTGGTCGCAACGTAATTTTTGTGTGACTGAGACACATTCTTAAAAAAATTTTAATTCTTTAAAACAAATTCCTGGTAATGATTTTTCTGTCTTTTAAGATGATATCTCGAGAACACTGCCCAACTAAAAATTGAATACTGAGGGTTCAATGGTTTTAATTGTGGTGTCTATAGTAAAAACGAAAAATAATGCCGTTTTTTAACAATGTTAGGTGTTGAGTCCAAAATTCGGTTTTGGGGGGGGGGGGAGGAGGGGGAGGAATGGGCTCACCTGTATTACCCCCATTTCCCTAACCCTACAGTGTTAGTAGTTGGTTTGGGGGCAGGTTCACCGATGTGATCTAATTTGAATCATCCCACGAAGTTATCGTGTGCTGTGCATTCATCAAGTGCATAAACACTAATTCTGTTAAAAAAAAATGCCCACCGAGTGTTTACCATGGGTTTTTTAAATGGGGGTTTCCATAATTAAACAAACCAAAAATTATACCATTTTTGGGTGTGTTGTCCAGAGTAGGCGGGGGAGGGGTGATTGTCCACCTGTATTGCTCCCATTTTCCGAACACTACAAAGTTAGAAGTTGGTTTTGGGGCAAGTTCACCACACAGTGTAACCTAATTTGAATCCTGATGGCCTATCTGTAAGACACTGCGTTGTCAATTTCACTGTGCAATTCAGTTACCCATAAAAAAGAAATCCGTATACGGCCATACAAACGATTCTGCTTACATTTCGTTTGCAACACACTAAAAATAAATAAATTCTGATAAATTCCCTTTCCAACACTTACATGCATGCATTCCTGCTTTGCCCCCAAGTTACACTTCAGTGGATGACAAGGAAACTGGTTTAACCAATCACTCATTGCAGGCAACCAAAACCAATTAGATGCACAATATTCCCTCCCATACCGTCTCCCCTTGGAAAAATTTCCGTTAACATTGTATTTCGCAGGACTTAAAAATGGCGGCCTAAGCTCACATGACCTTAGGCAGCCAAGCAGGGCCTATCTAACATGTTGACCACTCTTGAAGCTGGAAAGCTTTAGTGGGACAAACCACTTTTGCAATCTCAAATGAAACAAAATGGAAGCCATTTGAATCTATTGCCACTACACTTGGTACAGTCCACTGAAGGGAGAGTTGGAAGTTAACACAAATCAACTTGCCAGCACTTGCCTAAGGCAGCATACCTTCATATGCAAATCAGCCTGTGAAGTTTAAAAAATTAAGATATCTTATTGCTTTCAAGTATGTTATTGTTAGCATCTTAACTTAATCTGTTTATCTTTTAACTTAACAGTAACTTAATATTTATAAAAATATTTATAAATATATTTATAAAAGGACCTTTAGCAGTTTAATCCTTACCTGAAAATCATAGCTCACATTTAACCCTAACCCACAATGCCCCTTTCCTAAAATTTAATAAATACTACACAAAAAATTACCCACACAAGGACTTGAACCCAGTCACATCTGCATACAAAGCGAACACTATACCCACTGAGCAACAGTGGTAGATAAAGTTTATAGCGTTGCAAGGAAAGGCTTAGTGATATAGTTGATTAATAAAAACAATTTGTGTAACAGATTCCAGTCAAACTTGTAAATAATAAGCTCGTTTGGAACCTGTTAAACTTGTTGTTTAATTACTTGCAGGGCAAAAATAAGCTTAACTGAAGTTTCGAATTACGGTTAAATTAAGTATTCTAACTAAATTAGGCCAGTCTTTTGGAGAAGGGGGGGGGAGGCTTTTCCTAAAGCTCCGTTTGCCATAGCCACTTTAATTTTATTGCACATGATTCATATTTTAGCAGATTTTGACAATCCAGTACATATTCGAAGTGTCCTTTTGAGTGTTATGCAACACCGTTTACCACGTGTCGATATCCTAAACCGTTGAGAAATTTTCGAAAAATTCTGACCAAACTGGAATTGTTTCACTTTTACAATAACTTTTTTCATAATTTAACTAAATTTTACAATCAAGTACACAATTCGAAGCGTCTTTTTGAGAGCTACAACATTGTTTACCGTGTGTCGATATCACAAACTGTTCGAGAAAACTTCGAAAGAGTAAGCCCAACCACAAATCCGTGAGACCTGAGCCGAGCTATTCGAAAATAAACAAATTGAAATTTAGATAGTTGAGAAATTTTGATGTTGAACATTGAAAGCAAGAAATAAAATGTATTGAATTTCGCGTTTCTTTCAATTGCAGACTTCACTCATAACCTTATACAAGAGAATTATAGCCGTACATTTTTTATCAGCCATTAGGAAAATTATTTGCGAGTGCAAAGTAAATATACTGGAAGCATTTCGTCTCAATTTAGTGCTTGCCGAGTAATCGTGAAAGCCCACGTTTTCAATATTCATTATAAAAAAAGCGCTTCATAGTAATCTTTTTAAACTTTAATCAATTCCTTCCTTGCAAAACCTACTATCATAAATTAAACGTACATATTTAAAAAAAAAAAAAAAAAAAAAATCAATTTTAAGGTAACACTACGGAGAAACCCAAACTTCCCAGCTTAAAAAGATGGGAGGTGTATGGCTGCCACCAGGGGTAAGCATATGGTCAGCGAGCCACGGCGTCTGACTTTCTAGGCATTAGCCGCTTAACTGGTTCTGCTAGGTGGAAAAGTTCATAAAAGCCAAGATACTTCCTTTTAGTGAATTTAGAATACAGGATGGTCCACAAGAAACTGACGACCCAACATTCTGTTCAGTCACTTTTCTAGTTAGCATCCCTCAAACCCTGGAAAGGACAGAAATATTAGTTTCATTAATTTGATTTCCGTCCTCTCCTGGTTCTGAGGGGTGCTAACTAGAAACGTTGGACTTTACGATATTTATGACAAAAGAAAATTTTATGACATTTCGATAAAATCAAAAGGATTTATGAAATGTGGGAGCCCTGGGTGCGTTTATAAAGCTCAAAACCTTTGACTTAGATAATGCACCAGTCAACGTTCACGTAATTAAGTCACCAGTGGGGGAGGGGTCACCTACTGGTGATGGCAGACTGGGGAGGCCAGTTGACGTAAAACACCGGAACCCCGGTAAACATTTATGGTGTAAATACGTAAAAAGCAGCCCTCAGATAAACTCGGCATATACAGAGAAAAACCGGGGGGGGGGGGGGGCGGGTGGTTAAAAATGACAATGCTGGATGGGGT
>JAHWFP010230120.1:0-11163 GCA_023313725.1 Lithobius niger | reverse complement strand
GGTGGTTAAAAATGACAATGCTGGATGGGGTTGAGCAATGTTGACGAGGGGACGGGGTTGAAAATGGCCAATTTCATGAAGTAATGCGAGAACTTCCAAGCCAGGCAGGCTGCTCTCTCCAAGCACCTATGTCCTTGAAGATTAAAGTACTCCAAATGCAGACCGTAAAAAAATAACACTGCCCTGAAACAAATGACAAATTTACAAGTTTACAAGTTTACAAAACAAAGTACACGTTCTACTTACATTTTAAAACGCAGCCACAATGACGTTTTAGTAAAATTTTAGAACTACATATGGGACATTCTGTACTTAGTTTATACGCATGTTAAATACATTATACCTTTCGATTGGTTCCGTCGAGGTCAACGGCTTCAATGTGTCTCAATTTGGCATCTGACCAATAGAGGCGTTGCTGCACACGATCTATTGTCAGACCATTAGGCCACATCAGTGAGCTGGTCACGAAAGACACCTGGTCTTTACCATCCATACATGCTCGCCCTATTTGTGGCGCATCGCCCCAGTCAGTCCAGTAGAACAATCTGCAATACATGCGAAAATAATTCACAAGACTATCACAATTAAGCTTTTATAAACTAAATTTAATACACTAGTTGAGTTGATAGCCACCATATGCCGACGTTGGTGCCCCTCAAAATATGGGCTAACTTACTACATCAGAATTACCTAATGCTCGGCCACACTGAAGTGCTTGACTAGGACCTCAGCAGATGTAAAAGGCACCACTGTTCAAAGCGTAGCATAACTGAAATTTGCGTTACTGTGGAAGTTAAGCTAAATTTTCATGCCTTTTAATTAAAATAGTGCTTAAATCTAATAGTACTAAATTACGGCCAACTACCTTGCCCCATTCAAATATTGCTTCTTACATAATCTCGTTTCGTCCCCCAAGCAGGGGTGGGGATCCAGAAGGGTCACAAATGGGGCCACTGGCACCAGGATGGAACTACTGACCCATGGGTAGGTGGGTCACATTTATCAGGGGGGGGGGGGGCAAGTGCGTTCACCCATCAACCCACAGTAATCTTTCTTTTTAATAAACCTTTAATTCGGTTTGCCAAAAGGTCCTAGAAAAAGGTAGTCATAAGACAATCTGGGGAAAGATCTAGAAATGCCTACGTTAAAAAAATAGTTGGTGAAGCACTAGGTTGTTTTTCAACGTAGACCTGGTAACACAAATGCAGTAAGTTATAGTAACACTGTCTTGTGTTTCAGTAAATGTTTCTTTAACACAACGGACTGTTTGAAATAACATTGCATTCATTTGCATGCTTTTATTCACAGCGTGTGGTGGGTCACTTTTATCGGGTGGCCAAGTGGGTCGTGGGTCAGGTGGGTCATGGGTCAGCAAAAGTGACCCACTTCCATCTATGACTTGCACTGGTCAATCTAAAAATAAGGACGCATAACTGATAGGGGTGCTTAAGGAAACGGGAGAGTTTGATTTAGTAGCCTCTAAAAGAGTGAATTCACGCTGGGACCAACAGCCTTGGGGAAGAAGTTCCATCGGGCCACAACACTATTTGTAAAGAAATGCTTGCGACAGTCGAGGTGGCATCCCGACACCTTTAATTTCAAGGAGTGGCCACCGAGTACCAACTACATCCTATCAACAAAAAAGATACATGGGCAACATGCCATGGATGATCCGATATGTAAGAATCAGCTCAGCCTTAAAGAGTAAAGTTCAACAGGGTCGAGACTGAGCATACTGAATCGTTGCCCTTTAGAAAAACGGCGAAGTCCACTCAAAGAGCGTGTAATAATGCGCTGCACGGATTGAAGCCAGTCGATATCGCCAAGCGCACATGGCGACCACACTAGGCTTACATACTCCAGGAGAGGTTTAACATACCTAAAGGCCCACAAGAATTGCCTGTCATGGTTAAAAAAAGCCAAAAAAGCCATGGTTAATCGAAAGCCCAGTGCATGGACGGCTTCAAATCGAAATTCAGATGAAGTCCAAGATCGCGAATATATGAAAGAATTTAGATGGGGATTGGATAAAAAGTACGGGCGCGAAGGGTTATTTTTCCCCAATATGAAATGCACAACATTTAGAGGCAGATCGGTAGTTGCCAGAAATAGACCAGGACAACACAGTTCATTTGGACTGACAAAAAGTCTTAGTCGGATTCACGCAAGACATCAGACCTTCAGCTGGGAATTTAAGTATGGCTTTATCAGACGGCGACGTGGCGTTGCCAGGTTGTTCAGAAAAATGACGAACTTAAGGGTTCAATGCGGACCCCGCTAATGTCAGACGAGCAGCTGCGTTCAATTAAAAGCATTCTGCCCGGTATCGGCCATTTGTTCGGTGGAGGCACCTCTGGTTTCTCTTTAGACCAGTTTTAAAACTAACGCAAGTCTAGCCCACTATTTGCTCTAGGTGAGAAGCTCCGCCCGGAAAGACGTGCAAGCTTCCTCGCACTACATCTACAAACTTCACTTTTTGGCCCGGCGGAACAGTATTTTATTTGTTACTATGTCATTTGGACCAAATCAAATAATTTTTTAGTTACACTTAGGGTTTTAGTTAACTTACGTTAGCTCCATCTCATGGAGTAGTTCTTCGCTAAGCTTCATTGGACGCTGGATCCATGGATTTTACGCAATATCAAGACACAAGCTAGTGTCGCCAGCCAAGATAAAACGATAACCTCCGGATAATATGTATATATGAGCATGGCGACCGCTAGACACGTTTTTACAGCAAAGGGAGTTCGGCTGTTTTCAGCCATCTGAGGATAAATAACTATGCGACAGTAAAGGCTGAAACTTGTTTATTCGGGAGATTTTTGTCGCCTAACATAAAAGTCACTATTAAGTAAACAGCTTACCATTTTCTTGTTGAAAAAACTACGTGAATAACGTTGATATTTGCCTAATTACTTACTGTCTACTGGTAACGCTTTTTTTGTATCACGAAAATAAATTCTTCCATGCGGTGAATAAAGCTGGTTTTTATTTTACAGGTATTGCTACAGAGATGTGCCCTTTTCACATGGACCTTTCCAATTGGTCAAGAGGTTCAGGAAGCTCCAAACGACCAAATTGGTTTGTTTTACATTGTTTTAAACATTATGCAACAATGCCAAACTGAACACTAAATAAATCCGGTCGTCTTCATTACTAATGAAATGCTGTTCAAAAAAAAAAAAGGTGACTGCTGTCCTCAAAAACGAGCCAAAAAAAAAATGGAAATGGACCGGAAAACTAGATGTGTTTTATCTCATAATTACTATGAAAAAATGGATTTCGTCAGTTTGGACCAAAAACAGCTGATACCCAACAAAAAACTTAAAAATTGCCACCAAGCTTTTCGACCGTGTGAAGTCGTGATATCCAACGCCAAGTTCTTTCGCCTAGCTATTTCCATCGACTACTAATACTTCAAACGTTAAATGAAAATGAAAATTGCGTAGTAAGCAATTTTCATATATTTCATTTAACCTTCTAACCATTACTCGGTGGGATTAGCTTGGCATTTGATATCACATCACACGGCCGAAAAGCTTGGCGGGAATCCTTAACAAGTTTTGTTTTGGGGTAGATTCCTTTTTACTGGGAGCGGAGGAAGAGCTGTGACAGTTTTTAATTGTTTGCAAGCTGCACGAATTTGGTTAACCTTGCATTTGGGGATACTTGCACAACCGGTTACTCCCCATTCGGGAACAGAGCACCACTCGTGATCGTGTCGATTGTGGCGTGGAAAAAAACACCCTCACGGATTACCAGTTAACATAGGGGTGGTGCAGGATAGCTTGCGCCATGACCCTACCACATCACACGCATGCACCTAGTAGAAATTTGTCAAGACGGGTGGCTACAGTGCGTCAGCTGAGCTGCGTAGAGAGTTCAGTTTAACATATCTGCACCACTGGAGGAAGGACAATATAGCAAGCAGAAAATCCTGGGTCTTTTTGACATGGTACAATGGATAGGAGCACGAGACACTCTAGGCCTCTTCTGTTCCCGTAAATTCTAGGGGTTGGCAGAAGCCAGGAATGAACGTAGACCTGCCAGACAGGAGACGATCCCAATATTAGTCCACCTGACCCAAGAAAAACTTAAGTCAGTTTAGAAGTAATAGCCAAGTATGGATTGCCAGTTTCCGACGTCGTAGGTAAGGATAAGTAGGTTGCCTTATCTGGCATTTCACCAAGAAGGTAGCGTTTCATGTGGAAAAATTGGGTTTAGGTAGAATTTGCTTGAGTCTTCCACTCTTGATAACCTTACGAATGCATTTCAGGTAATCTACCCTTAAGAGATCATTTCAGGTGTACAAGTTTTTTTATTGAAATTAGGGGAACTAAAACCAATGAATACTACGGATCACGGCCAAAATCGGTCGTAGGTACGATGCTAGATGGACGGCACCAGAAAGTTATTCCACTTACGGAAAGCGAGCACAACATTCTGCAAGTTAATTAGTTTTAAGTCACTCCTAGTGGAGAAGCTTCGAAAACAAGACCTATCCGTTCCATTTGGCTTAGTTTCCCGATTAACCCCTTCCACTGAAACGTACGCCCAGATGGGGACCTTTGATAGTGGGTGTACATTTACTTCGCAGGTATGGTTTCCAGCAATAAATCAAGGTAAACTTATTTGAATTCAGTGTTGATTTGCTTGTACAGATTCAGTGGAATAACTACAGCATGGTGGGGGGGGGGCCCCCCCCATAGTACATGTGCTTTGGTTTTGAAAGTTTTGCAAAAGCTTACTTGTGGGAAAAACTCGTGGGCAAGCCAGAATAGCATTTTATCAATACCCCTTAAGGTATAATTAAAGATGGAAAGCTTACGTATACACGCATTTTATTACCTAAAAGGTTTCCGTTTCGAAAAATTAGAATTGCTTGATTGAGCATAGATATTTTCTAGAGTCTCGGGACTGAAAATTGATTTCTGTCCAGTGCTATAGCTAGAATTAGTCCACCCCCCCCCCCCCCCCCACAAATATTTGGAGACCGGAAGTACAAGTCATACGGCAAAACTATTAATTCGACTAAATTAGAAACCAAATTAAACACAAAACCCTTAAGAGTATTAACGAGAGCCGGACTGACCAGTCGGAAAGTTCCAGAAGGCCCGCATACCAAGGGCCAGGGTGCAACCAAAAAACACGGCGACGTGTCGCACGGCCACATCAGGTTTTCATTGACAATTCTCGATCACGTGGTGAAAAATACGGAGCAAGTAAAGTCGCCCTGTGGCCGCCTGCACGCCGCTCGGGATCCCAGTGGCCGCGGTGACAGGCTGGCCGCTGTGGCCAAGTGCGCGTTGCTACATACACCGTAAGCATTCTCGTTGGCCGCAGCGACCTGGCCGCTGTGTGTACGTGGGAGGTAGGGCGGATTTTGTATAGAACCAGGGAAGGGGGGATACAGATTCTTTCAGCTTGAGAAGTTTCCGTTTAACGGTTTTTACTTTCAGGTAAATAAATAAAGTTTTACTGAACAATGCGGGGCAGTAGCGTAGGTAAGAAACAAAATTGGATGGGCCGGCACGACCAGCTAGGGGTCTGAGGGAGGACAATTTATCCAGCTTTAAAGAGTACTTTTTCACATTCGAATACTTTAGCATTAGGATACGGTTCCAAGGAGTTTGGAGGAACATTGTACTCCCCAGTCAGATCCAGGGCAATGCCCCAGAAGCTGAAGCATTTTAAGAGTGCACTCGATGTAATCTTAAAACCCTTAACTAATCTTATAAATTACTGTAGTTGCATCTAACAGCCGCAAATTTGGCTCCTACAGTACCAACCTAGGCTGTGAAGCAGAGGGGGTCACTAGGGCTAGAGACCAGTCGGGAATCCTCGACAATCCCCTCCCCACCCAGACTTGCCAGTCCACCTCTGGCCTTTTTTTTGCTCGATCCATTCAAATAGTTTACCATAAATCCTATTGATAGAAGGGCAAATATGTAAGATTAATTGCGCGACTAAATTTTCATTAGTTGGTTAAACATCGTCCCAAACACAATGGACCAGATTTTATAAGCTATGCTGAGCGAGAGCACACTCAGCACAGCCCGGTGTCAAAATCTGTCGATACCAGCAAATTGAACAATGATCAGCACCATGGCCGACTAAGTTTTCTATAGTCCAATGGTGCGAAAAACCTCAATTCCGATGTGTTGTACATGCAGCACAGTGAACACCATAGTCCCCCACCTCCATTTAGTGAGGTTTTACTCCAAGGTTCAACTTACCCTTGCTTGGGATCGAGGACAATTGCTCTTGGCATGTCTATCCTGGCAGTTACGAGAGCCTTGCAATTATCGCCGTTTAGAGAACATACAGCCACATGTTTGCTCCCGGAATCGGTGTAATACAAATTTCTTCCGATCCAGTCAACTGCCAAATCTTCTGGCATTTGTAAACCTAAGAAAAGAAGATTTGTTAGCCAAAATCCAAAACATTTTGTTGGCGTTCATGTGCCCAATGAAAGATCTTGGAATACGGGAAAAAGAATCATTGCACTTGCGTCCTTCTCCAAATGAGCCCCGCTTTAAACCTTATACCAGTTCCTGAAAGTCTTAACAGGCGTTGAGTAATATTTTAAAAGGCGACGGGCAGGTTGAATATAGTATACAACTTGCCTGCTTCGACCACAGGTTTGACGTTGGAGCCATCTAGTCTGCTGCTCATGATGACTTCAATAGAGTTGGTGACGTCGCTCCAGTAGACGCGGTCTTCAGTACCGTCATAATCCACGCCAACAATGTGAGTGAAACCAGTCTGGATGGGATGGTAGAGGCGCGATCGAAGGTGAACAGCTCGAATCTCGGTGTTGGTGGAAAAAATCAGAATCGGTTCAGGACCTGCATTAAAATAAATTTTAAAATTACCTACACGTTGCAGCTCGGCGAGAGAGTCCGAGTAACTAAGCCTACTTTCCTAGTTCCTACTGGCACTAATTACTTAAACGGGGTAGGAATTTTAGTATTAGGCCTGCTGTACCAAGCATAGAACTCCTAATCCTGGTACAGTCCAGCTGTGGTTAGTCTTTAAGAGAATGCCAGGGTTTTCTGAGTTTTAGCACTAATTATAATAGTCAAAAGATTCAAAAAAAATTTCCGGGAGAGGGTTGCTCCTCTACCCCCCTCCCGGGTTTATTACGTATCGACACAACCTTTATGATACTGTCGACAAACGACAAAAGTCAAATTAAATGTCGACAAATGTCAAATTAAATTAGTAAGTACGTCAAGTTAGAATTCCACCCCCAAATGTAATTACAATGGGACAAAGGTTTAGCACTGGAACTATTTTCGGATCTCAAAAACGACTGCACGCATGTTATTTCTAAATTTTTCAGAAGCCGACACGGGGAACTGTACAAATAAGCAAAACTACAGAGTTTACGCGAACTTAACAGGTCCGCACGCACCCTGTGAGCGGAGCTATTCAAAAATAACCACGCTACGCCCCTCTTCGCGTGGTGCGCACGCTTCACTGCCCTGCACTCCCGCATCGGCGTTGCTCACGCAGGAAAAAAAAATTTAAATGGTCCGATCAACGTCAACATTCATAGCCTGAATTTTAACTAGAAATGAGAACACAAATAAACACAAAAATGAGAACACCAGTATTTAAAAGTTCCTAGGCAGAATCTAGCAGCATCTAGCAGCATCTAGCATTATCTAATACTCCAGCACTTGCTTGCATCAAGCGAAGGAACGCAAGATGTAATTTCTGTTTACGAAACAAGCCACGAGCCTTAAGAGTGAAAATTTGGTAAGCCCTCGTGCACCTGGGAGCAATGTACAGGTTAACAAAATCAATTCCGCTAGATGGCGCCAGGGTATTTGCGAAGGGTTTTCATTAGTTGATAGTGCCACTTAAGCCTTGAAAATGTACCAAAAGTATCCCACATTCGTGCACCCGACTGAAAAAATACGAGTTAATTACCGGTTTCTAAATATCAGATTTAAATCACCGAAGTAATAGATACCCAACTTAATGGCAGGTCTTACTAGTTAACACACTTTATTACCGTCAGCATAGCATTTAGTGACGTCATGCAAGGAGTAACCGTCGACACAGCTGCACGTGTAGTTTCCATTTGTGTTATGGCAGGTTTGGCTGCATTGATCCAGCTGTAAGCCACACTCGTCAACATCTGAAAAATGAAAAACAAGACCATTGACCCAAAGGTCGATAGATAGGCGGTACACATTAAGTGCATTTGCACCCAAGTTTCAATGCCAAATGGTTTTGCGAGTGTTGAAAGCCACGGAAATATTCTTATTTGCAACTATTTCCGTTTTATTACTTCATGGAAGTATAGAGCAGTGACACGACGTAGTATTGTATATAACTATGCTGGAGCCTTAATGGGTTAGCTGCAAGGGGCACTGCAGAGAAACAAGGGTGTCATACTGAAGCCGATGCTGTGTAGAGAGATTTCTTCGACCTAAAACGCGCGATTTGTTGGAGAAAACAACGTTATTTTAAGCCTAAGAAATCCGTTCTTCCGTTGTTTTTCCCTCCATTTTTATGTACTGCATCTTGTAGTTATGCCCTCCAAAACCCATACTGGTGCCAAATGTCACTGCTCTATACATACTTCCCTCATGCACCGCATATAAAATTTATTTAAAGAAATAAATCGGGCATACACAGTCGTTCCTGTACAATTAGAATTTTATTTGCTAAATAAATTCGCCCAAGTCCAAAATGTCACGAGTTTCAACTTCGGAAAATAAAATTTAAAGGAGGGGGGGGGGGGGGGTAGCAACTACCATGGTGATATTAAGTTAAATTTGTATTACAAATTAACGCACCCCATGTAATTGAAAATCAAGACCAACCTGACTTATACAAATAATTTTACCTTTGCAAGTTTTGTTGTCTGCTTGTAGTTCGTATCCATCATTACAGAAACATGATGCATTATGTGGGGTTTGGTAACATCCGTCCGCACAACCAAGATCAGCACAACTCTTATTAGCTGCAAAGTTAAAAATTTATAAAATTCTTACACCAATCGAATAGGCAGTAAGCAGCTACTCCCTGAAGCCTGGAAACGCCTCATAATAAAAATTACCTCAACTGAATTAAAAGCGTGTGTAAAAAATATGTCGGGGCACGGCATGTGTTGTCCCAACTTTGTTGTAATGTAAAATAGGGATCATGTTTATTTACCACCCAGTACTTCTATAAAAAAACAAACCCCAGCTACCGTTCGTACCTACATTCAACCGGCTAACATCAAGGACACGTGAAGTAAATAATCCTCGATTTATAAAAAGAATGCTATTGCTGCATTTTATCAAAGCAAAAAAGCTTTAATTTTGTTCAGTTTTCGTTCAATTCGTGAAGAACAAAGACCAGCATATAATTTCCCTTTCTATTTACAAGCCTTACGATTAAAAACAGTTAAGACGGCAACATAAAAACACTTACTGCAAGTTTCCCCTTCGTCGCTGCCATCTGGACATTGTTTAATTCCATCACAGACCATTGTATGACTGATGCAGCTCTTTTGGTCGTTGCACAAGTAGTCAAGGTGACCGAGTGGACAGCGATGCGAAGAGGCATCAGACACTAGAAAGTTTTCAAAATAAATAATTCCACGCCACTGAACCAACCCAAGATGACACTAATGCAAACAAAATTTTTACGAATAATAAACCATTGAGTGTCCAATCCAGTACAACTCGGTTCTCACAGTATACCTGCAACACTAGCGTGGGCCCGCTCCTACAAGTTGCTAAAGTACACCAAACTCCCTAAATTCGCCAATTTTTTACTTTGCTGGATTTAAATTGCTAGTTTTGAATCTCAGGTGAGTTGTGACCATTTCCTAGTTTTTTTTAAAACACATGCTAGCGTAAAGGCTAATAAAAATCTTACCCAAGGCCCAATCACAATCAACCTCGTCTGATCCATCCACGCAGTCTTCAGTTTTGTCACATCGCCAGTTTTCAGGAATACAATCTGAATTCTTGCAAACGAATCCATTGCATTTACCTACGAAAAATTAGTGCATCAAGTACAGCAGTACGCCAAAATCTTGCGGATTTTTTTAACAATTTGTTGAAGAGGGGGTCTTTGGTTAATAAGTCATCAACAACTTATTTATAGTCTTACGAATTAATGGTTTGCCTAGTCAATGAACGTTACAAACAATTCTAATATAACCCTTTATAGCCTGGCGTCTTTTTAAAAGGACGGCTACTGAACAGCAAAAAACTAAGTCCCAACGCGCCACGCGAGCTTTGTGAGGGGTCCCAAAACGAGCAGCAACAGCCTAGTGGACAGCGTCCTCGTCTGCAAACCAGGTAGAATCCCGCGACCGACCCAATTAAAAAAGTATGTACAGTTTGGCATGGGAATTAAAGGGTTAAGACGGGATGGATGCAGAAATACTGCAGTGAAAGGGGTTCTTTTTCGGCTAATTCTTCCCACTTACAAAACAGAAAATCAGAAAAAGTGAAGCAAATTTTACGTCACGTGTCAGCGGTTGACAGCCATGAACACTCGCCTACCATTAACGGTGGAAATTTGTTGGGCTTCCCTGTACATCAACGAGCCACCATTTGTTACAGCAAGAATTTATAAGGTTGAGAATTTCTACTAGAAACTAAGCTTATTGAACCGTGTACATTCATTCCTATTAGTTCCGTCAAGTTTTCAGAGGGCGCCACGAGTCCCATCTCGTAATTTATGATCATTTTTCAGCCCAATCTAAAACTAAATTATAACTAAACTAAGTAATTTTGGGCTGAAAACAAATTCCTACATAAAACTCATGGCACCCTCTAACGCAGGAAAAATGAAAAGTGCTTGGATCACGGCCAAAATCGGCATGCCACATGGGGACGATGCTGGAAACTTAAGACGGGGCTAATAGGAATGAATCTTTTAAAGTTTCAAAAGGAGTCTTGTCACATTCTCTCCAACCTATAAATTCTTGGTTACAGCCAAACATTTCAGTAGCAACCACACTACTTAACGGCATTGCTGAGTGAAAGTTCAGTTAAGAGTTAAAGTGCAGTTCTCGTAAACCCAACTCCACGAATTAAAAATTGCTTGTGTTGACAGGACATGCAGCGAAGTAACATTCGTAAACATTTCGTAACCATGCTTAGGTGATAAAATAGTTGAGCAAACTCTTGAACACTATACCAC
>JAHWFP010230119.1:17000-69894 GCA_023313725.1 Lithobius niger | reverse complement strand
TTTGTTTGCCAGTGAGTGAAAAAATTGGATTGACGAAACTTGATTTTCCTTGAAACATGGACACACACATGAGTGACCAAACAGTACTAGTGTTGCAAGCGTTTCATCCAACACCACCAGTGCACAAAACGGACTTCGCCAAGGAAAAAACATTACTAGCCATCGAACAATTGTTTCATGCAACAATGGTTAAAGGCACACATTTTTAAAACGGTGCACCCTGTGATATAAGCCACAGGATGTGCTGATTGAGCGAGCAAAGCGAAACCAAAATCAGCGTTTGTTAGTCAGCGTACGCAAAAATTGGATTGAAGAAACTTCATTCGGTGGAACATGGGTATGTACATGAGCAACCAAACACTACCAGTATTGCAAACGCTGCATCTAAGACCAGCCGTGCGTAACACGGGCTTCCTGTAGTCGTTATATAAATCAATTCGTAATAAGGATAATGGTTCCTCTTCACGTGCCGGTGAATTGTTATCTCACTAGCAATGTTAGCATTTGCTTAATCAGAGGCATGGCGCATGGCGCATGGCTTTGTATTGTTTTACAATACAAAACAATACAATACAATCAGAGGCATAGTGATATGTTCGTGGATGTGGATGTGTTGTGGGTTACTAATGATGTTGGGTCAAGCTGAGAGTGTTGTCTTTTTGTCAGTGGTGTAGGCAGACCGGTAGTGTGGGTTGGTTTGTGATCAGTGGAGGTTTGAGGTGGTGAACAGGATTAGGATTAAGTAGTTTTAGATGTCTAGATAGAGCGAATGACGCAAGGTCTTTAGGCTCTTGTAGTTAACAAATAAATAAATAAATCAGAGGCATTGTTAGCAGACGCAATACTGATCCGGTAGGAGGAATTGTGAGGAATAACTTGCAGTCTGGGCGCGAGGGCTTGGCTGGTCACGGAGCGACTCTGTTGCAGTAGCTGTCATCTTGTGATCCACTGGGTGTTCTTATAGTGCTCGCCCATGGTGTCCGTGGGTCTGGAGTCCGGATCTTGGCTGTGTGTTCCACGTGCTTATACAGAGTGTGATGTTTTCTCTGATGCCTCCTTTCACCGAGCTACTTGGACTGGTGGGGTTGGAATTGCTGTCCCATCGTTGAAATTGTTTCTGCGTCGGTCTCTAGTCGCTGTTAATTCCAGCACAAGCTGCGAGTTAGTGGCGATTTGGATTGCCATGGATGTAGCACTAGATCTGGACTCTCGAGCTTCCGTCTTTCGCGGTTGTGACTGATTCGAAGTCTGCTCTGCGTTCACTGGAGCACTCCATATACGGGACTTGAATTTCAGGGACCCTGTTTTTTCAATCTGTAGGAAACTATGGGCTGCGAAGTCGTACTGATCCTGGGCAATATGCTTGCCGATGGTTTAGCTAAGGAGGCCGTTGAGAGGGGGGACGGAACGCATTTCGCTCCTCTCCTTTGTCCGGTCAAAGCAACCGAGGGTTTTTGCCACTCGACGACAAAACAAAGTCTCCGGAGGTTTAATTTCATGAATTTCAAACAGAAGAACAACCAAGGTGCGTGTGCATTGTACTGTATAATACGCTACGGCGTTTTCTATTCTCATTAAAAATGTGTTAAACGATCCTTTGACGTAGCAGTGAATCGTCCGAAGATTTCAAGAATAATCATCATTACCGTAAAATAATGTTCGTTTAGTGCTGCAACACTGGTAAACCTAATAATGAAAGCATTACCACGTTTTTGTGCGTCCCGCTAATACTAATCAATGCTGTGATTGGGGTAGTTGACTAGTTTTTGCCGAAGTGGGAGGCGGATGGAGTGATGCCTCGACCAGTCGGGCTCTGGCGGTCTGTACTGGATGACCTGCCTCTGTGGGTAGTGAAAGTTGTATCCAGACTGCACACTATTCATTCCTTTCTCCTGGCTCAATGGGACAATGCAAACAGAGCAAGTAGCTGCGTACTTCTCTGCGAGAAACGCAGCTACTATCTCAGTCGACCTTGGCGAGGTATATACGCGGATGGGGATCAGAGCGTGGCTGTTATAAGGCAGGCGGGGTGTTGCTTTAACTTAACTTTATTGGCAGATTCCACATCGCCCTAACATGCCAAATATAATCATGCATAACAAATTAAATAGTCACATAAAAATTGCGTACACCTAACATACAAAATATTAACTTCCATACATATGATCATACTTAAAATATTTTTACAAAAACGCATCCAACCCCATTCCTGATGGGCGTAACTTGGAGTTCGAAAAACAATTGCATGCATTTAAAGTACGTAACCTACATTTTATACATTTCACGCAAATGTTATGAAAAACAATTGCAGCCTGTATGACGTAATTTAAACAATGAAATAACAAGCCATGACAACCAACTGAAGACACGAAAAATAAATGGGGATGGGAGGGGGGATCGCTTCTTGGGGACAGACAGAAGGACAGTCGTGGCGGACGGAGAAATCTTGCCGTCTGACATGGGCTTTAGAAGGAAGGTGGCCTACGAAAGGTGGCTGCATAGCCAGTTATGATTCTTGACGTCTCTTTCCGGCCTCACAAGTTCCGCAACTCTGGCTGTCTGCCTCTGTTGTGTATGTATGTTAGTAGCTTTTGTTCAAATGATTCCTGGGTTTGATTTATTTCTTCTTCTCTTCTTTCGTTTTCTTCAGTTACCATTTTGTGGATTTGTTCTGAAACGATATTCAACCAGTGCGATTACAAATCATGAGTTTTTTCTGGTTATCGTGGATAATTTACGGTGTTGACATAAAACGACACTCCGTTTGGAGAAGCTGAAGACGGAATGCCGAGAGCTCTCCAAAAAAGGAATCATCGTACGTCTTACCGCCCCCCTCTTCTCCACCCCCACTTTGCACCCAGTCCAGTAAGGAGTGATCCCCCACCACCACCAACTAACACCAAACGTAGCTAACCCAGGATAAAAATGCTACTTTCAACTCATTCTTCTTATTGGGGATAATTAGTCGTAAGGAAAACTCAGTGAAATTAAAACACATGCTAGTGTGTCGCCAACAAAATTCAACAACAACATTAAGGCGGCACTATCGCTGATTGAAAATCGTACGAAAATACCGTGGCGCCATCTAGCAGCAATGATATTGTCAACCTTTACAACTTGCTCCCAGGTGCACGAGGACGTACCAAATTTTCACTCAATAATAAATGAGGAGCTTGGCTTGTTTGTTTCGTTAAAAGAAATGGCGTTGTGCATTCCTTCGCTCGATGCAAGTAAGTGCTAGATAGCGCTAGATGTTGCCACTTTCTACAGACTTTCAATCGGTGATAGTGCCACTTTAAGATCCGGTCTATCCAGATAAATTGCATATCAGCATGTCAACCACTAAATGCTTGGGGCTGTTTTCAGGAATCTGAAGAAAACTAACAGTGCGACAGTTGAAGCTTTGTTTGATCGGGATGCTTTGGTCGTTTGAAAACGTAAAAGTCACCATGTGACAAGCTTAACCCATTCTTGTTCAGAAAAAAGTGTGAATAACGTTGATGTTTGCCCAATTAAAGTGGCACTATCACCGATTGAAATGCGAACGAAAATACCATGGTGCCATCTAGCGGCAGTGATATTATTAACCTTTATAGCTTGCTCGCAGGTGCACGAGGACGAACCAAATTTTCACTCAATAATTAAGGATGTCGTGGCTTACTTGTTTCGTTAAAAGAAATGCCGTTATGCATTCCTTCGCTTGGTGCAAGCAAGAGCTAGATAGTGCTAGATAGCGCTAGGTGTTGTCTTTATTCCTTAGTATGCCCTGGAAGTTTGTCGGTTTTATTCTGAAACACCCTGTACACTCTCGAGCAATCCTGGTTTATTTAGACTGTATATAATTAATGATCTCATCAGGAACGGAAGCTTTGTGTCGCTGTGTGGAATCTTGCTATTCACGCATTCTAAATTTTATTTCAGTCGAACACTACCTGACAACTTGCCTTTACATTGTTGGTTTGTTACTCATTCATCCATTGTACAACTTCAGTTGTACTTTGGTGCAGCGCCTACAGCGACATTGATGAAAGCTTATGCTTTTGATCGTCTGTAGATGGTGTTACTGTTGGTTTTGTGTTATTATTTGCCAGTAAAAGGCATTGCTGTTGTACCTAAGTTGATAGTTGGTGATAGGTGGTGCCACTGGCTGTTTTATGTTTTTATTTACTATTATATTGTAGTGGTAGCCGGTAATGACGTTGTACATCATGTGACACAAAATGACAGTGGGAAATGGCAACTAGGATTGATACATGTTGACATATGGCGTTGCTTATGTTGTTAATTGATGGTAAATGAAGTTACTGTCTGGTTTATGTTGTTATTTACTAATTGATGGTGTAGATGGTCTGAAATGACGTACGTCACGTGACAGAAGATAGTGGGTCTAAAATGAGAGATGCACCACAGGAACTCTCAACTTATATAAGTGTTTGTCTTTATGAGCTCCTGCGTTATAGTTCTCACATGATATGTGAGTAAATTTGTCATGGCATATCCCACCAACACCGACTTATTAGAAGTGTCCAGATCATAGATCCACTTCAATGTGTCCTGGGAACCTGGTCACAGAGGGTGCGCCACGCCGCACTAAGCGATGGAGCTCGTTGCACCGGTGAACACACCCTCGCTGGAAACGATTCACGCTCCCAGCGAATCCAGTAAACCGACTCACTGGAAATATCACGGTACATGTACCATAAGGTGTCACAAGGATGCCGCTTCCACTGCCTGTACGAGCGACGACGATCCCGCACAGCAATTGTGCATCTATCTGTGCACAATCTCGGGCCAGAGACGAAAAGGGTGCAGGCCTCCTGACCTTACAAGATTTATTATATACAGAAATCCAGCTGGCAAAGGCACCATTAGAAGCACTCGGTCTGAGACCTCTGCTGGGAGGTCACGCCACACACATAGTGGTTACCATGATGGCACTTAGCAGCTAGAGTGATAGGGAAGTGGTCACTTCCTCTAAGGTCGTCGGAAACCGAGAACTGAAAGAACTCCGGCAGGCCAGGGGGGCACAGGAGATAGTCAAGGACCGATTTCTGTACAGAACCGTGCTGCCATTTGGAAAAGGTCGGAGGAACTGCCATGGACTATCTCTAAGCCACAGATATCTGTAGCCCTTGCAATTCTCCGACCATTGGAGTCTATCCGTATTGACCCCCAATTGTGGTGATGGGCATTAAATCACCCGCCACAATGAAAGGAGGTGAAAATGAGCAAACCAGGACAACCACAAATCAAGTGAGACGAACGCCGTGGGATGAACAAACACCAGGGTAACCCACTGCCGCAACATCCACACTTGAACTGCACACACGTTCAGCCCAGGAATACTGTTAGGTACAGGCCTCCTGAATACCAACGGCATCTGCATACTGCAATAATTTATCAATTTCCCCAATTTTATTACGAACTCCTCGGGCATACCACGAGATATAGACAAAGATCGAGTTAGGGGGTCGAAAATTTGAGACTTTGACTCAGCACATTACTCCAAAATATGCACGCGTTGACCCTATGACAGTGCTCTCTGCCAAGTTCAAACATTCTCCCCGCCCCCTCCTCACTTTCTCCCGACCTAACTAACCCCTAACGTACTGGTTAAAGGGTTGCTTCAATAATACAACAATGAAAACATTAAAAAAAGGGTTTAACGAGCGTTAACCACTCCTGGTCATCTGCCCGAAGCCCTAAGGCCCTATGTCTGCAACAGCCAGATTCCCAATGAAAACATATTTTACTTACAACAATGAACACAAAGGCATGAGTAGGACAGAACTCTCTAACATGTTTTGCAAAACTAATTTTTTTCTAGTAGTAAATTATGTCGCACATGACGCCCCATACAAACGGCACCTCATACATAAAAGCATATTTTAAAATTAATTTTAAAACACATTCCTTTTCTTTCTACCTCTTAAAATAAGCTGTTCTTTATAGTCCGGAACTGTCCGAAGACAATAAACGACGTACTGTAGTATTTCTAAATGTACTACTGTCAGTGATGGGAAACAACTACTAAAAATGCAATTCTACTACAGTTAGTAAGTACCAAAAAATAAATAGTTGCAACGACTAACTAACTTCTTTTAAATAAAACTAGTTACAATTACAGTTGCAGTTCTTTTGTGGCTAGTTAGTAGCTGTAAGTACTCTTTAACTAGCATTTTCTAATAAACTGGGTGTAAAAAATAAAGCAGTTAAAAAGTAGTCTAATAAAAAACCAGTTTACTAACCAAAACAATAACCCCAACACTGTTCTAATTAAGGAGGCCCGAACTACGAAATAGGCATAGTCACTCATGAAAGTCTAACTCACGTCTCACACGCACTGTAGAAGGTGTGGGTCAAGGTCAAGCTCATCCACTGCTAATCTTCTGGCAATGTGCTGGTTGGTGCAGGGCGCTGTATCTTAATCCGCTGAAGCGCTGCTCTCAATTTCGAGAATGAAGAGGATCGTTCGATGGTGCTTTTCCTAGAATTTGAAAAATTTCTGTACTATATCTCACCTTTCCCAATAAAAATGCACTTTGATTTTTTATTTGTAAGTGTCTGCTGCCAACCCCAGGTCTGCCAACTCCAGGTCTGCTACCACCCCCCCCCCCCTTGCAACAGCCAATCAGAGTAAAAATTACGACCCCAGGTGGCAGGATCTCCAGGTTTGCTACCACCATCTCTCGCAACAGCCAACAAAGTGCAAGTTTGCTAACCTGGGTGGCAGCAGATGCGGCCTTATTATTTTCAAAAAAATTACCGATTGGCCTTTAAAAAGTAGTTCAACAACAAGTAGTTTTTACCTAAAAGTAGTTTAACTAAAAAAAAGACAGTTTAGTAGTTATCAGCTATAAAATCTGTAGTATTTGTAACTATCGCTTAAATTCTTTCAAAGTAGTTTAACTAGTAGTTTAACTACAGTTAACTACTGCCATCATGTAGGCATGCACCTTGATTGTTTATTAAATTATTTTGCACTTAGCATGAAGATAAAATAACGCGGAGAGTAAGAACCGCCAGTTGGAAGTACACAACAATTTTATGCTTTTGCCAAACAGTTTCAGTCAAACACTAGGTGATGGTGTGAATTTTCGGTAGCGTTAATATAGATTAATCATCACAATCTTCGACCTTCATCAAGAAAAAAAACAAGGGAAGAATGGGCATGTGATTAAAAGGACATGCTGCAGTTCATCTTCTTACGACCACTGCAGCATGTCCTTTTAATCGTGTGCCTTGTTCTTCCCTGATGAAAGGAGAAGATTGTCGTGATTAATCCCTATTAACTTTATCGAAAATTTTCACCATCACCTAGTATTGGAATGAAACTGTTAGGTTAAAGCGTAAAACTCGTGTGTATTTCGTTGTGCCAAAGTTAAAATGAGCCTATCGGCATTCTGAGTCAGTTGGAAGAAGCTGTTGACTCTTTAAATAAAGAATGTGCAAAAATCAAGGCACAGGGTAAGATAATGCTGACTGTTTATTTTACAGCCCACATCGCATTATAATAAATTGTTTAAATTGCTATTTTTCAGCGGGTGGGGGGCCATAGACACGTCCAATTTCTGGATAGGTGACTTAATATCGCATTTTACCATTATTGCTCCCAGACAGCAAGTTGATTCCAATCGGATCGGAATTCAAAGCTTTTGCTTCCAAGGTCGGTGACTCTCCTGATTACACCATCTCACCACCTGGTGACAAAGGAGATACATCCGCCATTTTCATATGCTTCACTATTGGCCCGATCGCCTTTTATCACCTGCTATACTTAATTGAGAGTAAAGCATTCAAATCCTCCTTATTTTGTGTTCTAAATCCTCCATAAGGAATCTGACAGACTCAAAAATAAAATCGGCCGAAACCGTTAATTCTGGTACGGTTGGGAGTTACTGGGTTTTGCTAGCCCTAGTGGATCTGAAAAATTAGAATCTACCCCCAGATCGTCTTTATATTTAAAATCATTATTTCCAACCTGATCAGCATTGTACAAATAGTCCTTCGGGCTCAATTTAAGTTCCTTTCAAAGCGACTTTCTAGGTAGGATAGGGCCAGATTGCACTTCCACTAGTCTTTTTCTATTATTTGGGTTTCTACTTCCAAACGTTTTAAGCAAATCTTCCAAGGAACAGTGGAAAATCAACATTCTACAACTTCTGCATATCAAGAAATATTGGCGTTTCTTAACTTCATGGGCGTTTCCTTATGGATACATTCAGTATTTTCAGGATGCCACATCCTGCATTAGCCTATACCCCTCAGCCGCCGCCGTTAGCCGCCGCGCCGCATTTTTCTGTGTCAGCCGAACAGCCGCCGAATATTTTCCGGCGGCCGCCTGGCCTAGCCGCCGAAAAAAATGCGGCTGAGCCGAAAGTTTTGAAGTTTTAATGCATCAAAATGAAACGAAAGTCATGAAGTTAGTTGTAAAATGTTTCAAACGTTAAGCTGCTCTCGATTGCCTTATTTTTCTTATTTTTAAAAAATATATTCACTTGGCAGCAACTTAAGCGTGCCTGTAATTTATGTAGTCATTAGCATGCAAGGTTACTTTCGGTTTAGTTTTTAGGGTTCGCGTAATGATAGTCAGGACACATCGCTGTAGAAGCAAAAAAAAAGTGGTGATGCTGCTGTAATTTTTAATTTGAGGGTCCTTTTTTCATTTGTGATTCATCTAGAAATCCATTATGCCTCTTGTCCCCCTTCCATTTCGTTATTTTCTTATGTAGTTAGTTTCGTCGTCGATATCTTTGCTTCATTTCGATCGATTTAGCCGAAAATTAGCCGTCAGCCAGCCGAATTTATAGTTGGCCGGTGGTGGCCGTAAAATTTGTGGCTAGCCGCATTTTAGCCGAAATGTCTGTTAAGCCGGCTGAAAATGACATAATAATGCGGCTGAGGGGTATACATTAGCCCTAATCTTAACCTAGACTTTGTGCAATCTAGAAAGTGTTACCAACAACGAAAAGTGATGGGATACATTGTTGCTCTTAAAAGATTCGGTTTCACATTGTGTTCAGATCCGAGATTGGTCAAAATGAAGGTTTAAATTGTGTCCCAACTGGTAGAACTCAAATGAAGGTCATTATGTTTCGCCAACATTATGTCGTGGCTTCTTCGGAGGTAGCACACACACTTTAAATATGGTGAACTGATGAAGGAAGTACATAATGTGCTGCCCAATAATCTACAAAATTTTTGTTTTGGAGCATTTTCGTTGATTATTGGCAGCACATTATGTACAGCACTTCCTTCACCAATTCGTCACATTTTAAAGTGTGCTACCTCTGAAGAAGCCACAACATAACCACCTTCATTTGAGTTCTACCAGTTGGGAGAAATTTTCAGCCTTCATTTTGACCAATCCCGGACCTGAACACAATGTGAAGCCTAATCTTTTGGAGGTCAGGGTACTCATTAAGTCAAAATTGAACCAATTTGGCTATTATTCCAATTTACTATTTGAAGTTGTTTTTTTCGCCACCTTTTCAATGGTGCTGATCCCAAATGAACAGCAAAAAAGGGGGGAAAAGATGAACAAGTTTGAAAAATATGCACTCGGTCTTAACTTTACTCAGTTTTCCAGGTTAGAAAGAAAAGTCTATGATGAAAGACAAAGCGTTAAAACTTTTGATTTAAAAGAATTGATAAAATATTTTTAGTGAAGTATTATTTTAAATCTAAGTACATCGCACCAAAATATATGGCAGCTGTGTTGGTACTGGATCGTATTACACCTATTCTTTAACTAATGGTAGGTCCCATTTGGTAACTGTTTTTTGGTTTTAGGTCTGCATATTCATTAAATGTTGATACTGTTTACTATAATTGCAGCGTAACAAAGATTTCCTGGCTTGAGTTAGTTTATGGATCTGATCTGGCATATCCTGCAAATTATCCAGACCCGATTCAGATTTTGGCACAAGTAGGATCGGTCGTTCATTACTTTTAACCATACATGCTAAATATGCTGAAGTGTCTGGTATCCATAACAGTGTAAAACAGTTTTCAGAGAGTAAAATCGTCTGATGAAAATGTTTTTTAAGTGTAATTGTAAAAAAAATACGTAATCTGTCGGATTTTGTCGGATGAAGGGGATTTCGTCAAGTATCCTAGATACCAGGATGAAGGGGATTTCGTCAAGTATCCTAGATACCAGGATAAAGTAGATTTTGCATGTATGCTTTAAGTAGATTTCGAAGTTTTATATTTTAATACTTTAAATGAGAAAACAATACACATTACAACAGTTGCTAAAAAAATTAAGGAATAAATTTAGAATTCAATACCGACAAAATTTTGAGCATCGAATTGGTAAGGTTGATTTTGGTATAGCCTTACTAAGAATGCACCATTAAACAAACCACAAGCAAATACGCCAATATACATATACAATATTTTTATTAAGAAATACATACGCTTTGTCACCAGAGGCAGCGAACACAGCATCCTCGGTTTTCATCCTCAGTGTTATAACATCCTCGGTGTTTATCCTCGGTGTTATAACATCCTCGGTGTTCATCATCGGTGTTATAACATCCTCGGTGTTCATAATTTCCTGTGGGTTTATAATAACGAAATCACCATGGGTAAGAGTCTGGCTAACGCTGTGATGTTGACCAGCACGAATTGGTTTTGCTAAAAATGATCAGGAAAAAGATAAAATGTATTAGTTTGTCAATAAAATACATTTTATTCAATAATACCAAAAAGAGTGAGCTTCTAGATCGTAATTGGCATGACCTTTCATGGCGTTGCACCCCCTTGGACCCAGATAGCAGGGACAATTATAAGGAAATTCCTCCCAGTGCCATTTTCCTCGATCCTCCACATCAAATACGGCCCCAAAGGTCTATTTCTTACCGTTAGTCACCCTTGGTAAAAATCCGTTTTAAAATGTGCGTCTAGGAGATTTTCTGTTGAATAATTGTTAATTATATTTACTGTGGGACGTACGTATATAATCCTTTGCGCGCTTACAATAATCATGATGTTTCATCTCTGTGTGTACGTGTACTAATTTGCTAATAATTACCATGAGATCAAAAATCTAAAAAACTAATGCGGTAAAAATTAAAATTAATTATTCTAATAGATAGCCGAAGCAAAATTATGAAACACTAGTCGAGAAAATTACAAATTGTGATGTTAAAATACGAGAATCATTCTGGTTTGTGAAGACACAATTAATGCGTTCATGCCGGTTCGTCTATTAGATGCAATGGCAACTGCGACTGTAGCTGCATTCTTCGCTGCAAGGAACACAGCTACTATCTCAGTTCACCTTGGCGATGGTATTACAAACAAAAACGTCAAGTGTGCCGTAAAAGAAGGGGTTATATGATTGAAGTTTCACTTTACTTGTTAAAATGTACACGGATAAAAAATGATGATTTTTAATTGACATAATCAAATGTACAATTGAGAAATCTGTTTAAGTGCTGTTGTGCTTTACGTTTTAAACATATGATTGGTAGCACAACAGCAGTTAAACAGATGCAATTTTCTCAATTGTACATTTGATTATTTCGTTTAAAAATCATCATGTTTTATCCGTGTACATTTTAACAAGTAAAGTGAAACTTCAATCATGGAACCCTGTTTTTTACGGCACACTTGACGTTTTTGTTTGTAATCCGTGTGTACCTTTTTTACAGCTATGGCATCGCGTTACACAGGTTTATGCATGCAGTCGATTGTTGCTGGCCACTTTGAAACCATTCAACTCAGCTTTGAAAGCCTGCATCTAGTAAATAAATACACCATTCTATCGTTTCTAGTTGCCAATTTCGAGGACAGCGTCGAAATTAACAACGTAGCTTAGTTTTGTTTAAATCTATACATTTAGCTGAATTACGGATTCTTTCGATCATTTAATAAGAGCCTTGGCCCGCAGCCGTACGCTCTGCCAACTTAAATACAAATACAAACCAAAATGCCAAAATACCAAATACAAATACCACATGGAATACCCACTAAACGCACAATGCCCATTTCACACAATGTCGGAGCCCGTCTCACACAAAGCTGTCCACCTTCTCTCTCCCATTAAGGGAAAGTTCCAGTGGACCCGGTTCTCCACTAGCACGAGCACCGCACATACCACACATAGGAGCCGCCCACCTTCTCTCTCTCCCATTTAGGGAAAGTTCCAGTGGGCCTGGTTCACCACTAGCACAACACCGCACATACCATAAGAAGGAGCCGTTCTTTCATTTTACCCTACAACAATCAACTTTTTGTAAAACAATCAAAATGATCGTTCAGGGTCCCGTAACTCCGGAATGACGCGAACAATTGAAAAAATGGTCTCTGTGAGGATGAAGGCCAAGGAAATTTCTGGCTTAGATCAAGTTTCAGATTTTAGGTAGGTGCAGTAGTTTTTTCTGAAACCGTGTCACACAAGTACAACCACAACAACAACAAGTGAACAGTTTTCACATTTATGTGTGGCTCCCTACTTTTACTCTTGCATGCAATTGCGTAAAAGTTGGTAGAAATGTATCTTCCATACCTATCTACTGTCTGGCCTAGTTTGGTCGGAATATATTGAATAGGAACGGAGAAATTAATAGTTTTAGTTTTTCTGGAGAGAGGACTTCAATCATATACAGGGTGTCCCAAACGTCAGAAGTCACCCAGGTGATATATTCAGGTGATATACTGGGTGTTCATCATGATATACCGGGGATTTTGATCTTTGTTCATGCTGATGGTATACCATCATCGTTTTTTATGATGAACAAAGATAAAAATCCCCGGTATATCAGCATGAACACCAGGTATATCACCCGGGTATATGTCCTGGGTGACCCCTGAATTTTAGGACACCCTGTATATGCGCGGATGGCGATCAGAGCGTGGTTGTTATAAGGGCCATTCATAAAATGGATTTCGACGCATATAAGTGATGCTCGGCGCGTGAAACTAGAGTTTTTCCCATGATCAACGCGCACGTTTTGCTATTTTCAAGCGTCACGCGAATATCTACTGAACCTAGATCGGTGAGCGCTGAGCGACGCTAGCACGCTTATAGCTTATTCACACTGCGACGATATGAACGACCGCTAAGTTACAACCGACAGTCGCTATGACAACCAACCCCTCAGGCAGTGACATGCAGTCGTTCGCTGTCGATTGTAACAAACGCAGCTTTTCATTTTTGGCATAGCTGGCTGACGTCACCCACCGAAATACCAAAGGCTGACAAACCGCTGCGGACACGATCCGCGATATGCAAGATGGTGGCGGAGAACACTTCGAAGCTTCGTTTCTTACACGAACATCTCTGCAACGAGATAATTGAAGAGAACAGCTAAAAAATTGTGGTGTATTCAATGGTGACATAATTTCTTAAATAAAACGGAGAATCACAGTATGATGAGTCGTTTAGGCACAATGTCGCCACGTAGCCCAGTTTTGAAAAGTAAGCGTCCTAGCTCTACTCATTCTACAACGTTGATTGGTCGGTTGTTGGTTGTTCGTTGGTCGAACGTGCTAGTGTGACAGGGTCTAATTTTTAGTGCAGTTGGTCGCCGCTGTTCCTTGCTTTTGTCGTTCGTTTGTCGTGGCGATCTGAACCAGCTATTAGTTGTTGCATGCTGGGATAGGAAAACGGATTCCATCGGTGCCACAAGAAAGGAAAACGTGGTCTGCTAAAAGGTTGAATGCTCAAAATAAACGGCCAAATATCTGAATCAAATGGCATCGAATCTTGTCGTTGTAGAAGTGTGAAGTTGTGAAACAGCATAGTTGGATCGGAGTAGTGGCCAGCATTAGCAAGCTCACGCACCTGCTCACGCGTTTGATGCCTAAATGAAAGAGCGTTTGCGTTAGCGTGACGATCACGGCCGGAGTAAACCTCGTAGAGGCCTGGTGCTTAAAGGAACATGAATCCTTCCGGTATATCGTGCGACCCGTTGAAACTAGCGTTGGCAACGTTTAAATACGATGGAACTAATGTCGCAAAACTGAGTCATACAGGAAAACCAACAGGGATGCATGTAACTTTAAGATTTATTGTGGCCCTATTCCTCCCCGCACCCCGCCAATCCCGCAAAACAATTTTTTTATAATGGTAATTTTGTTTGTAAAAGCAGTAAAAGTAAACATTTTTTTAAATTTAAAATAGTGCCTTATTTTACTTTTCGCCCAACCGTGAGCACTCTTGAGGCCCTTTTCGGCCTGTGGCCCGGTGCTTCAGCACCCAACGCACCCCCTTTAATGAGGCTCTGGGACGATGTCACGAGCAGGCCAAGCAGACTGTCCGTGCGCACTGCTTTGCTCATGAACTGGTGTACGGGTCGAGCGTTACGCCTCGTATATGTCCACGCGTAACTTGACGCGCATACAAGCAGACACAGAAAAGAAAGCAGCGCTGCTGCTGCTGTGTCCACGATCACGTGTAAAAAGGGGAGAGAATGATCGACCGACTTGACCTATTTATAAATTCCTCTATTGAATACCCAGTTTCGTAGTAGCTGGAGGGCAGAAAAACCCGTCCTGCCGCGCGGCTCACGCAGAAAAGTTGAGCCTACGCCAACTCCAACGCGCTGCCGATTCGCACTGGATTATGGGTAAGCGACAGGGAAGAAACCAGTTTTCTTTTCTGCGTCCGCGTCTACGCGCATCAAGAAACGTGTGGACGTATACGAGGGGTTACACTCACGCGCAAGCGTTTATATTGTAAATGCGTCCTAAGGCAGGCTGGATGTTCCTTTAAGTTCAATGAAAACTTTTAACAGAGTGCATCAGGCATCTTTATTTGCAACAGCCTGGAACTAAGTCTCAAATAATATGTTGGTGAGTTTGCAGTAAGTCCATATACACGGACACAAGGCTGCGTCCAAACTGCCACGAAACAGTGAGCTGATGCCCGTACACGGCTGATGACGTCACTGCCCGTGACACACATGAGCCAAAAAAAATGAGAATTCTCACCAATTTGTACCATGTAACCTCGACGAGCCAAGTTCTTCTGACGCACAGCTTCCTTTATCCTGTCAACTTCGTACTGATACCTGTGATAAAAACAAGGTAAAAACAAGGTAAACTTAAGTAAGAAATGTAAACTTATGAAATTTTTTAGTATAATAATTTCATGAACAGCTAAAAAAAAAAAAACACTTAAGCCTGGGGGGGAAAATGTTTTGGTTCTCAGCTATATTTTATAAGTCCAAATAGTCACCCGATAACTAGGCGTTTATTCTTATTATTGTTTTTATTTGTGTTTGAAACTAAGTAAATTAAAAACATTTGGTGTTCTTTCGTTCAGATTGTGGTAGTAAATTTCTAAACCATTTCAAACTACAACTTTTCCAGCATGTATCAGGTTAAGTTGTAGTTTGAAAGCTCACTTCTTTTACACATTTTTTAAAAGTAAACTTTTGTGGGGTATTTTTTTAAGGGGTGGAGGTGGGTAAAAGAGTCACCAGCCAGGGTCTGAGAACCAACAAACTTTTTTTCGACCTTAAATTTTGTTACAGCATTGCTCTGTAACAATAGCCATACAACAACAATGGCTTGAGGCTCCTAATAGGGGATGTTCAATACCAATTTTCTTCAACTCGATACTGATCCTTTACAGTTTTTCAAATGGTATTACGGTACTTTTGCGATACTGATATTTGTGCAACACTGGTACGAACGATTCTGATATGGATGCTTTTTAGCTTTATCAAGAATGTCTAGAATAAAATTATGGAAGCCTTTTTTTCCTACCTAAATTATGATTTACCTAGCTGCAAAAAATGACACAGGAGTGAAATTGGGTACGAGCACTCTTATCAGGCAACTAATTTAACTAAATAAAAATGAATATAAAACCAAACAAGTGGCACAAACTAGGGGCTCACTCAGTTTGATCTCCTTGACGAAGACAGTGGCCAGTGTAAGGGCCCTTACTCACACAATCGGTTTTTCTAAGCTGATAAGCAAGTTACCACCTCGTGTTTCTCAACCGAAATATCAGGTTAACATGCATCCATCATTGTTATGCTGGCGATCGACCGCAGTAGAATGTCACGTGGGAGCAACTGTGCGCTGCGACTGGCTTTCCGACATGCTGTCGTTTCGGCCAATTTCGGAAAAAGCTAACCAGGTTGGTGTCAACTTTCGGATCGGAAAGGAAAAACGAAAGGACTCGCGCATGCTCTGTTGACTCGTTCTGTAGCAACTGCCTATACTTTTGCAATTCCGATTCCGAAATCAAAACAGAAAAGGCGGTGGGAATCCACCTTAAGGCTCAGTCATAGAGGTGGCGTGGCTGACCTGAACCACAAAAGTGCCAGCCCCGGAACAGGGAAGGTGCGTTTGGCAGCCATTGAGTCCTGATCAATCACGCAGCAAAGACGATAAATCACAATCCACCACCTGATTAGCCCCATGAAAGTAAAAACAGTGAAAGAAGAATGGAGTGGAAGTGGCTAAAGCATATATCACTTGACAGCAGTGGGAAGATACTGACTGACCTCTGTGACCTACTCACCCAAATCTTCCTTCACCACTATAATTTTCAGGTATTTATCATGCTAAGCCTAGGATTTTACTTATTTTTTTCGGTGTCTTTGGACAACAATGACTTCCACCAAGTTAGAAGGAATTTTGAAAGCAGCTGTAAAGTCTGTGAAAAACTGAACAGAAGTTACATATCTTTAATAATATACAATGGTAAAACCCTAGGTTTACTCCGAAACTTTCTATTCTAAAAGGCCACAGATACTGACATCAATTTTCTACCCACGATTTGTCATACACATCGATACTTTTCCGAAACTATCAAGTTTTAAATTTTTGGTACAACTGCTTAAACCAAAGTAAACGCTCTTTACAGGTTGCTGAACGATTGAATGCCTTGTGATAATCTGGCTTCACTACATCAACACTGGCACTACGACTCTACGAAAAAGTTGCTAAAACTCATGAATGTCGATGCATAATTATTTTGTAATGAATGTTGCAAACTTCCAAAACATTGCCATTACCCCTTTATCCAACATTTACTCAGCTGTAAGGACTCAACTCATGCTTTTGGAGACAAAACTAACTGAAAAAGAAGACCACTGCAGATCGGGTAAAATGTCACCAAGAAAGTTATATTAAGGAGTTGAGTTGCCCCAAGTCTCCGAAGGATCTTACAACTGACAGGATGGCAGAGTGACACCTCGGTAAGCTACCACCAGATGCAGGTTTGAGTCCGCTGATGATTACTACAACTAAGTCCTTGAATAAACACTAGCAGAAGCTGTAAATACTGTTGGTTTTGATTGTAGCATCTCATTTCTGCTAAACATACATTCATTTTAGCATATCAAACATCAGAAAGCATAAAAAGTCCAGCAATAAAAACATCAGGTCAAACATCGGTCATAAAGTGGTAGAACATCTCAGGTATTTGGTAGACAATTTGGTCACCATACCTTCTCAGAAACATTGACCTCATCGAATCAGTGCAGCGTAGATTTACTAAGGCTTTGTGGGATTGCAGGAACCAATCTTATTCGAGTAGAGTGCAGTTATTGGGGCTGGAGTCCCTGGAACTCGTCGACTCAGAGCGGATGTGTCTGATGTGTCTCTTCTACGTGACATTGTACGTGTGGATTACACAAAATTGTTTGAACTTTCCATTTTGAACTCTCCATTTTCATTTGCAGTTTGCAATAAAGTGTTATTTATTTATTATTATTGTTATTATTATTATTATATATTAATAATATTTATTTATATTAATTAATATTTATTTATTAGGACATTTACCTTGAAAATCAACTGTTTAACTTTCAGCAGCTATACAAGTAGACTATTATTACGAATAATTACTTTGACTCCCACCTATAAAATATTTAACCTCCTAAGACCCCCCAAGAACCAATAATGCATGGTTGCAGACTCCATCTTGGAGAAATTCATATGGTAAAAGAATCATGTCTTATATTATTCCATCCTTATTCAATGAAATCCCATCCTGTTTAAGAAATATTACCAGTGCTAATAAAATGAGAAAATATGTAAAAAAAAAAAAACAACTGAATATTGGAAATTACCTAAATGTAATGTCATTGTTCTTTATTCATATAACGATTTACACTTTATAAATATTTCTTCATTGTTAAATTAATGCTAATACTTAATTTAATCTTTACTAATTAGGCTGTTATTTTACATCAATGTCTCAGATGTGAATATCTGTCATATTTTGTGTCACTCATAAGTGTTGTTTGTATTGTCATTCAGTGCACATACAAGCTTCGTGCGTTGTCTTGTTTACTGAATAAAATTATTGTATTATTATTATATTATTATTATTATGATTATTATCAAACTTTTTTTTATGAATATAACAGTACCAAAAATGACAATAAACGATGATTTAAGCATAGTAGTACATGATGAAAATTGCACTTTTATGAATTCAGGAACGAAATTAAGTGCCAACTGTGAACAAAAATGTAAGAAATTAGAAATAAAACAAAATGCAAAATATTTGAGCTTGACTATTGACATGCATTGGAATTTTAAAAAACATATTACTGAATTAATGAATAAACTTCGAGGTGTTCTCTCTAAACTGTTTCAAGTGAATAATGTCCTAGGTAAAAAAATAAAAAAAAATTCTCTATGATGCGTGGGTAGAAAGTCACCTACGATATGGTATTGAAATTTATGGTTTTGCAACTGATTACATAGTAAAAAGATTACAGAAAATCCAAAATAAAATCGTGAAAGTACTCTTTGGAAATAATAATAAAAAAACATCCGTGTTATATCTAGAAAATAAAATTTTAAAAATAAACAATCTTAGAGATCAGAAAATTATAACAAGGAATTACTTTGATAATACATATAAACATTACAATGATGAGAAAAGAATCAGACTTAGGCAAAACAAGCACAGATTTATTATTCCAAAGTGGTACAATAAATATGGTACAAGAAGACGAAATTATTACATACCAAACATTTTTAATAGAATTCCCAATGAATTATTGATATTTAATAATAAAAATGAATTAAAATTGAAATTAAAGGAATTTTTGTTAAATGAAATAATTTGAAATGTGATTTTTTTTAGAACCTTAATGTTGAAATGAAATCAATTATTTTGTGTATATTATGTGTATAATGGTTTTATGCTCATACAAGTTTTTTATAAACTTCGAGCAATTTGTATGCAATAAATTATTATTATTATTATTATTATTATTATTATTATTATTTGGTATGTGTTAATGAACTGCGCCTGTCAAACCCTTATATTTGTAACTTTAGTGCTGTAGGTTTTAACCTTTGGTTGTACAAACAGTTGTTTGGCACATACAAGCTCGTATGAGCTTCGTGCTGTTTCGAAATAAATTATTATATAAAAAAATTATTATTATTGTTATTATATAAAATATGAGATCATAATATATGGCTCAACTTCAAGAAATCAAATGATACAATTACAAAAAGTTATAAACAAAGCAATAAAAGTATTATTCCAAACTAAAAAATTAGTAAGTAGTAGAGAAATTTATGCTAATATTGGGAAAATGAACATTGAACAATCATATGTATATGAAATACTGAAAAAAAATTATTTCAGTGAAGAACACAAAACAAAAATTAAGAGATCTGTAAGGAACAATAACAACTGGTTGGTTGAACCAAAATATAGAAATTCTTATGGAAAAAGAGGTTAAATCTAAAAAAAAAAAAATTATTATTATTATTTCTCTATCATGTATCACCAATGGTGAAGTGTTGAATGATAAGGATGTCAGTTTGAAAAAGATGGCATTTGAAACTCGAACAAACTATCACTGATAGTTTTGAGGATTATGATGCGTTACTGTATTATAATTGTAATAAAGATTATTATTATTAATTTAAAATAACATGGTAATCGCTGGCACTCACAAGTCTGTTAGGACTTCATGTCGGTACCTGTGCCTTATGTGTACCGGTACTAGAATAACAAGCATAATTATTTTTATTATTATTAAACATACTGGCCAACAAATTGTTCAAAATATGTGCCCCCCCTCGTATTTAAGCTTATACCTGCCAGACACCCCATATCCAATAAAATAAATAAATAAACCAGCTAAGATTGTCGCTGCAATGAGTTAGGTGATTCTAGCTTATTTTTACTTTACCTTCTACAAAAATATGGACTGGTTAATGGTTATGTAAAGCTTGCTTGATTTTTTCCGTACAAAACCTATCGAAATTTGTAGCTTTGTTGTATAGGTTCTTGCTGTTTTGGGTTAATTATTGTATTTCACGAAAACTACGACCGCTACGAGTACGTGGATACCTACCTCTTCTTATCACGCATGGCTCCTTCCTTGGCGTCTTTCAGAGCGGTCTCCAAGGCCTTGACACGTTCCATGGTCGCTCTCAGTCTCTTCTCCAGCTTCGGGAGCTCACAACGCAAGTCAGCGTTGTCGTGCACCAACTGGATGGGATACCAGACAGGGCATGTGAAGAAAACAATTAAATCTCATGAAAACTTCATGTGCCGGAGATACAAGGTTTTCACTAAGTGTGTTTTACAAATGTTCACATGAGGGCTGCACAGAATTTTGGTGGTAACTGACCTTTGTCGTTTCTTACTATTTCTACACCACTACCACTTCAACCTACTTTCCTTTTCAATGGCCAATATTTAATAATGGATTATAGGCACCAAAGCAACAAAATGAAAGGTCATCCTCTGCTATAAGGGAAGGTGTCCTAGGAAAACAACGGAGCTCGAGCAAAGCTTCGAAGACTGCCCAGTAGATGCTACTATTCTCGAAAACGAAGCCAGGACGAAAACAAAACCAGCGCAACACGGCAACCTAGCCACATCTCTTAGTCAGATGTGTGGAAGCATCAAGAGCTGTATGTGGCCAGCTGTATGTGGCCAGCTGTATGCAGCCAGCTATATGTAGCAGCATCAAGAGCTGTATGTGGCCAGCTGTATGCAGCCAGCTGTATGTGGAAGCATCAAGAGCTGTATGTGGCCAGCTGTATGTGGCCAGCTGTATGCAGCCAGCTATATGTAGCAGCATCAAGAGCTGTAAGTGGCCAGCTGTATGTAACCTGCTGTATGTGGCAGCACCAAGAGATTCAAATCCAACGAAATTGTACATTTAGCCAGATCATGATAAATCAACAGAAATGTAGTTTACAAACAAGTTTTGAAGTGACTATTAGCATAGTTTTGAATGCAAGTAAGCAGCACTTAATACTTTGATTGAATTTGTCATATAAAAATCCTAACTTAACCAAACTTCTTTGTATTGTGACCCCGGGCAAAGCCAGGTACTTCAGCTAATATAAATATAGGTCCAAAAAGCCCTAGTTTCTGAGTTGCATAACTCGAAAGTTTTGCAAGCACCTCGCAAGTACGTTCTTAATGTTGCCAGTGTCAAGGCCATTCTTGCCCAGCAAGGTCAGTTATGATATAGCTGGCTTGCCGATAGCTTATGGTGGACTATGTGTGTGTGATAACTTAGAGGCTACGACACATGCTTGGAATGTAAGCTAAACAACAAGGCGTAAACTGTCGAGATTTGTAATTTGGAAAGGAGGGCTTTCATGGACCTGTGTGTGTATGGTCTTTCTTTGTTGCTTAGTTGTGTAGGAAACGTCATCAAACCTTGTATGTATATCCTACGGTAAACCCACACATAATTATATTCACCTAGTCTAACTTATGTCTGTAGTTCTCTTACCTAGCTTCTACAGAACAGTCCTCCCTTCAAGGGTCATACACAAACTTTCATTTGGAAATCCATGACTTTTCTAAGAACTTGTGATTAAAATTCAAGGACTTAACTTCATAATGACTTTAAAAAGTCTTTAAAAAATAATTTATAAAATAAAAAGGGTAAAATTTATAAGTTTTTATATATTCATTTTCTAATCATTACAACCGATAAAAAAATAACAAACCTCATAGAAAAAAAGGGTGGGAGGTATGCAACACTGTGTTCTCTGTATGACCATTTTTATCGAAGACTCGAGAGTAAAATTCATTATTTTAACATTACTGACAACAAACAAAATTTGTGAAGTTTCAGAACTTGTACAGATTAATGCCATCTGCAGGACAGTGCTCAAAGCCAGCACCACAAGCGGAATGCAACTTGCCTGTTTATGAACTTTAGTTAGTTGATCTAGGTTATTCTCCAGGAATGATATCTTCTGCTTCAGGGCAAGAGTGTTTCCCGTGTCTTCATTGTCCTCACTGGCAGAAGACTGAGGAGCCAACGCACGAGGAAAGAAAACGAAAACCCCATCACTACTTAAGTTCACTTAAATACTACCAACATCAAGCAACATCAATCAGCAAGGCTGTGCAATGCAGAAACTACACCTCTGAAACTTTCAGTAAGAGGCCACTTAAAAACTGTTTTCTACAAAAAAAAAATCGGTGCAGGCAGCAAGCTAGCTGGCCCTTTTTTCCGTATTGTGTTCTCAGGCCCCGTTTTAAGCAATTGACCATTTAAGAGCTGTGCCACACATTTCTAAAAATTGTTTGCTGCAGTTGTTTGTTGTTTTTTTTAGGCAGGCTTGCTGTTCTAATTTGCCTTTTTAAAACTAATTTTAATTTTTGCTAGTAAACTTATAGCTAGTGACCAAGATTAGTTAGCATCAATTCAAAGATTTAGAAACGTACAAATGCTGCACTGGAATGTCAAAATCAGTCAATTTTCTGCGGAATTTTCAAAAAAAAAATAACTGTTGCTATAGATGCAGTCTTTTTGGATTAAAAAAAACGTTCATGCTGAGGGATTAGCTATGCACGGCGATGCTTGTAAAATAACTTTTTTTTTAAATGGCCACGTGTAGATCTGTTTTTGGCAAAACTTGCCACTTTTAGCACCAGTATCGCCAATGTGTGTAGTATTATTATAGTTTGCATTCTGAAGCTACTGAGTTTCAAGTAGCTTAACAAAACAGATGTAGCCCATCTTTTACCATTCAAACAGCCAGATGCATTTACCATTGTGATACGGGGTGTTCTGGTAGGGTCATTTAGGCCTGGGAAATGGTTAACATAAGCCCCTCTCTTGTGGCTTTTCACAGAAATCAGTTATCATGAAAAAATTTTAATAGACCCCCCCCCCCCCCCGGGCCCTCAGAGCATAGGGCCCACAGGAAATCTCCCGTTTTCCCGTATGGCCTTTGTGATGCATAAAGGATTTTTCTTTGAAGTAGGGTACCATCAAGTAATTCTTTGAAACTAAGACAGGTGCTTACTCAACGCATGATCATTACCAGGAGCGACATAAATGAGACCCTGCAGGGGCTCGATGGAGTGGCCATGATAATATCACAGCATGTTCCAACGCTCATTCATGGTGGAACCCCAAGCGGCCAAATGTGGAACGACTAGTCGTAACTGTATTTCTCAGATAACGCACGTTAAAAGTAAGCTCTATAGGATTTCACCCAATAGGTAGACGTGGAAAAATACCACTCGCTCTAGAACTAGTGCAGGAATACGGCTACTCCACTTGCAACAGCGTTCCACGAGCATGAAGTGGCGAAGCAGATGGCAACTACAAGCCAAGGCCGACTGGGGTTGAAATCGTGTTTCGCCTCCTGACTCAACACCAGTTCATCCGCGTACCTGAAAACTGATGCCTTTTAATGCTGCTCTGGTAAAATAAGATACTGGAGATATTGAATGAACTGGCCTGGATGGGGAACGAAACCCTCAGCTTCTCTCCTGGACGACCTTGCGAATAAGGGTTGGAATATAAAAAAAAAAGTGTTCGTTGGGAAAAGAAGATTTCTGCCCTCAGGTTTTCGCTCGGCGGTATTAAGGTGGCCTCACCACGAGTGTCTAATACAAGACCACGTTTACAGTACATTAAATAGCTCCTATCATTACCAAAGCCATCGCTGAATACTAATCCAGACAAATCGCCAATATAAATTTTCTAGCTTACCCTTAAGCTCTTTGAGATTCCAATACTTTCACCTTCACATAGCTATGCCTATGTGGGCATTGGGTTTTAAAATACACAAACCATGTTTACTTACTTAATTCTGATTTGTTTACTTCACTCTGATTTTGCTTACTTAATTCTGATTTACTTATTTGACTCCATGAAAACTCTAGATTTAGGGTTTTGACAACAGAAGGCTGGCGAAGAGCTCAATACAATTTAAATCAGTTAATGGGAAGGGAAAGAGATTTGATTAGTTTACTGAAGAAAGTTCGATTAATAACCAGTAAAACCTAACCGAATCAAAGATCAGTTGAAATGATCAATTCGATAAACCACATAAACAAAAGAGAATCATAATGTCAATCCCTGGTTGGCCGAGAGATGGTACCAGTCATTGTTACTATCAGACAGACAGCCCGGCAGTACAAAACGTTCAAATGGTCGTCTGTCAGTTTCGATCATGTGGCCAACCATGCGGGTAGAACCTGGGTAGATCAATTTAAATAAAATTTGGAACAAATATTTTGTGGATGGTTACTACTAGTTGTAATGACATCGCACTGCTCAACATAGTTACTCACTACGTGGAAAATGGCTGAAATGCTGCTGATCAATACATAAATCGTTTAAAGTCATAGCCAGCCATTCTCCTTCAAAGAGGTACCTTCTTGATCTTGGTTTGAAGATCCTGAACAAACAGCTTGCGCAAATTATGGAGTGTTTGCAACTCCTTCCCGACCGTCTCTTCCAGTCCTTTCAGGTCTAAGCGAGCCTGTTCTCGCCGGTCGTGAAGTAGCCTAAATGGAAAAAAAAAAAAAATGAAAGGAAATAAAAATTGCTCCAACACGACTTCGCTTACAGTTTATGCAATCATCCACGTAATTAACAACTACAGTAATAACATCGCAACTTAAAAAAAGTAAAACGTAGATTAATAGCTTACATCAATTCGTGCAACTTGCTACTCTTTTCTTGATCGTCTTGTTTCAACTTTTCATAATTTTGAAGCATCTTCTCTTGAGTTAAAGAAAGTTTTTGGTTCGTACTGCAAGTAAAACGAAATAGAACATGGCATGGATTAATAAATATTAAACAGGACGGAAAGCCGACGGCTCAACAAGAGTAAAATAAATACAGATAAATAAAGCCAAAAGGCCACGTAAATAGGTTTGCATCTGTATTTATATGATTAATCTTGAAACCTTAACAAACTAAATTCGGTTGCTTTTGGACAAACTAGCAGCTGTCACACTGAGCAAGCATCGTACATTTGGAAGTCACATTCAACAGAAAAACATTGTAGTAAGAATCGTATCCCTGTCAAATGTTTAAACTTGGGCTTCTTTATTTGCAATACCATTGAGCAGCTCAACCACAGAACTGCTTTCCGAATTATCATTACGTCACTTTCAAGAGACAACCTACCATGTATTTACCTTCATTATAAAGGTTACAATATAAACATGTACTGAACCGATTTTGCTGAACCGATATTTGGTGGCTACTAGAAATCGATAGCCGGTCAAAATGAAGAAAGTTGTCAGTCAGTACCATTGTCTGAGCGTCTGCCATAAATATCAGAAGCTACAAATGCTAATGTGTGAGCATTCTGCTTGCAAATCCTTCAGTTGCGCTCGATTTTAGCAACCTCCAAACAGTTGATACACACATTTAGCAATACGTTTGTCTCTAAATTTTCGAAATACTGCAACTTTACTCGTGAAGAAAGTTAGTTCTTATGATTGTATCCGAGAAGAGTAAGGCAAAATCTACATACGTAATTGGCAGTTTTCTCCAACCGTAGAATTTTGCAAAATGTCTGCAGTTCTCGTTCACTATTTATGTTTTTAATTTTTATCAAATAGTTGAGGGTGTTGGGCTACCATAGACAGATGTTCAATGAACCAAACTCATTCTTGCGGAATTTGCAGAATCGGAAATTTTTTGCAGAAAAAAATGCAGAATAAAGCCTGTAGCACACTAATCCGTTCCGTTCCGTCACGTCATATGGCGTCAAATTTCTGTTTGGATTAAAAGCATGTAAATTAGATAAGCCGCATGTACTGGTCCGTCCCGTTCCGTGACAACCCGTTGGCTGACGGATGGAATTGTCGAGGCAGAATCCTTTCAGTTAAAAACTGATCGCATCAGAGAAGTGTACGCACCTACCGTCAGTTGACAGCTATCGTCGTCCCCCACGCACCTGCGCACAATGCCTTTCCCCTACTAAATACAGATGCGAACCTATTTCAGTTGCATTCTGGACTTAAATGTTATCATGCCCGAGCGTAAAGAATTAATACCTAATTTACTACGACTTTCTATTTAATTACTTACTTAAGGTCACTGCAAATTCTTCTTTATTTGCATTACCAGTTTGGAGGCGATCAAATTAAAAAGCTCAGCAGCACCGACTGAAATGGTTAGCGACAGAAGCCCAATGTGAGCTGGGCCATCGTTGCCACCAGTCATCAGAACGGTAAGGGACGGAACGAAAAGAAATAGTGTGGTACAAGCTTAAGGTAACTTTTGACCGAATTACCAAATTTAGAATAATGGAAATTAATTAGAGTACTTACAGATAAATTTTCATAAATACCAATTAGACTACGAGCTAATATACAAAAAATAGCCATTATATGAACTTACTCTCGCAGCTGTTCAATACATTGCTGCTTCTCAGCAATCTCATCACGAAGTGCGGACAGCTGCTTTTGATGGGTTTCACGGTGTTTCTCGATTTGCGATTCAAGTGCTTCCTTGATTTCGTTCACTTCTTTTTCATTTTCTTTTTCGTGAGATACCATTTTGTGCATTTGTTCTGAAAATGGAATTTGACCAATGAGATTTGAGTAGAATCAAACAAAGTAAAATGAACAAAGACCACTCAGGAATAATAACACTTGCAGGAACTTTTTTGATGCATGGTATGAAAGCGTAAGTTCACTTTTTAACAGGTTTATTAATTCGTCGTTATTAGGACTAACAGGGACTCTCCACTAACAAACAAACAAGCTCACGCCATTGCCAAACTAAAACAGAGTGCTAGAAAATGGTAGACAACCCAATAAAAAAATTAAGCAAAAAAGACGAAGGGTGCCTGAGACGAAGGTTATGATACAGAATGTGCCAAGTAAGAGAACTCCAGGTGTGGCAATATCATGGACACCCAGGAAAACATAGCCTCCTGGACACAGAAGTCCACTCTCCTTCTGGAAGTGGGACACCAGCCAATCGCACTTTGTGATATTGAATCCAAGCAGACGTCATCATTCTTTCTAGGAATCGTGAAAACAGGGGCTTGCTTCCATTATAGAGAATGTACATTTTTCGGTGTGAAACAGATTTGTCAACATTCTGTTAAACCTACATAAATATTGCAAACGAATTTTCTGTGAGATGCACGAAGGTTGATTGTTTGGAAGTGTTATTAGGGTTATCGGGGGAGACTGTGCAAACAGAAAAGCAAGCTATACGTGGAAGTCGACACCACAACAAGTGACAGCTGCTATCCTGTAAAACAAATCCGAAAAGAAATGTTGAGTACTTGCTGTGTATATCCATGTAACCGCTGTGATTACTTTCCCACAAAACAAAAAATTTCACTCTCTTTCCAGGTTTCATTACAAAATTCCAGAACTTTCAAGGTCGAGCAACTACTTTGCAATTTTTCCAGATTTTCAAGGTTTTTTCCCCAGGTTTAAGCAAACCCCTGGCAAGAACCCACAGAGCGATTCACGCTTCCCTTGTGGAGCTGGGATAAAAGCTATGTTGAAAATCAGCAATGGTTAACTTTACAAAGTGTAAAAAGTGAGAAGGTCCAAGTTCAAGCACTACATAACTTATGCGATTTGTGAAGGACAAAAAAAAATACAAACATATAAGAAATCGTAAAGAGACTAACATTCAAGCAAAAAACTTATTTCGGAATAATATGACATGTTTGCAATCCATATAAGACACGTTAAAATTTAAAAGTTCATGTTACGGCCCAATGGGGCACTGTCATTTTCGTTACATTATGCTAAATGAGCCATGGATGAAGCAGTTCTATTTTCCAATTATATTCAACCTACCGTTATATGATTCCATTTTCAATCATCACAGTAGGCATGTCATTAAATTTACATCTAATTCTAATTGTGACTACTCTGACACAAGAAAATTGGACACCACAGCCTCCTCCCAAAATGCACAAAATAAAAATCTGTTTACGACCGGGGAATGGCGTGGGGGGTTCTGAAAGAACTCAGTAGTAGTCACCCATTATCATTATCTATCTACCTTAGATAGTTGTTTTTAGCAAGTACAGCAAGCAACGTGCACTAGCAGCTACAGGAGAAGAGCTACTTTCCTGGGGGTCTGAACACAGTTGAGCTCCATAAATGTATTGGACCACTTGAACACACTGGGAGCAAGTTGCTGTCTCACAGCACCCCGTACCCCACCACCACCACCAAATCATCCCTAAGTTCTTAAATAATGGAAATTCGTAATGAAAAGTATGTTAGTGCAGTATTTCTAAACAGCAAGGCTGATTAAAATTCTCATGTGTAACAGTTTGTTTTACTGCAATATGGCAGTAAAATAAATAGTTAGCATTATCTTACCCTGGGCCTTAAGTTTTGCACATTCTTCATTTAAAGAATCGACAGCTTCTTCCAAATGACGTTTCTTATTCTCCACCGCCCACATGGATTCCATTAAGGCTTTCATTTTAGCTTCATGCTAAGTGAAGAATAATTCAAATAAATAATCAGGTTGTAGACCTACAGTATATTACAGGAGTATATTTACAAATACAACAAATTCCTCGGATGGTTACAAAATATAAAAAAAATAGCTTCTTTTAATAGGTAGGAATGTCTTTTAAAATTTATTTTAAAATTTAATTTAAAATTTGGTTTTACATGCACTTTTAAACAAACTGGCTGTATTTTAACAAGAGTAAGGACTTGATAGAAAAATATAAACAGACTTGCCATCAAGTGCAAATGAAAGACGAAATCACGACGTTTCGGCTCCCAGACCGAAACCGTTTTCAAGTGAAAGGTTTAAAACATGTCAAACAACAGAAAAATAAATAAAACAACAGTGAAAGCAGATGGGGCATGGTTCTAAAACTTACCGGTCTTAACGATATATAGTCCCATACTAAAATAAAAAATAAAAATAAAAATAAAATAAAACGTTGGTACAATTCGAAAGAATGTGCCAACAGTCAGCTCCTAACTCACCCAAGTCCGCAGGTGAATGGATGAGTTAGGCGCTGACGTTCGCACATTCTTTCGAATTGTGCCGACTTTTTATTTTATTTTTATTTTTGATATTTCAGTATGGAACCTTATATCCTAAAGGCCTATAAGGTTTAAAACGATGACCCACCTGCGCTGCTGTTGATTATTGCTCTGTTGCTTGACATGTTTTAAACCCTTCGCTTGAAAACGGTTCCTAACTAGAAACCGAAACGTCGTGATTTCGTCTTTCACCTGCACTTGATGGTTACTCTGTAGGTATTTTTAATTACTAAAGTGCTTTTTAAGTTTCTGCCTTATTTTTTGTTAAGTACTTGACAGGTCAAGGCAGACTTCTCTTCACCCAAAATTACATCAAAACTAAACATTCCTCATTAAAAAAGTATTAAACTTCAAAACCTCATTACCAGGTAGACTAAGCTGAAGAAAACTTTCAGATATCCTAAGTCAATACTGTGTGCACAATTTCTCTAGAATTGTGACAACAATTAATTCTAGTTATTGATAAACTAGATTTTCATTTTTGAAATAAAGGAATATTTAATTTAAAAGAATAAACATTCCATCTTGAAATAAATAAGGTATACATATTCGAAATCTTAATTTAAACAAGCCCATTTATATTAACCAGCTCATCCAGGTCTTGTTTCAGGATTCTTATATCACAGCAGTTGCAAATTTCCATAGCTCTTCAGGTGTTGGTTATTTTTTCTATATAAAATTTTTTTCTAATAATTTTAATTTTTAATTTTTAATTTTTAATTTTTAATTTTTAATTTTAATTTTTCTAATAATTTTTTTCTAATAAGATTAGTTCTTTGGTCCCATGACTTTACTGTACAAAATAAGAATTTTCCAAAACTGTCAAGGACTACACAATTACCATAGAGTAGGACCAATCAGGTAGCAGTGGATCAGTTCATTACCATGGTTAAATAAATGCAGATGCAAACCTACTTACGTTGCCTTTTGTACCTATATGTCAGACTGCTTGAGCGGGGAATCGAACCCAAGACCTTTGAAATCAAAGGCTGAAGTCCTACCAATGACCCATACTGAATCGGCCTTAAAAGGAAACGTCCATAGGCAGCATTTAACACTGTTTATTACCATGGTATTATGGAATGTAATCCCTTAATTATGGACTATTAAACGCCGACACTGACCCTGTCGATAATGCTGTTATCAGCAGATCGGAAAATCGATATCAGCTCATCATTGTAGACTACGGCATTTACAACCTCGTAATAGTTTAATTAAGTACAGTAAGCACTCTTTGTAACGATAAACTCAGTATGCCAAAAAACTGTTTTCTATACAGAGAGCTCTTAATACAAGATTCCGTTACAATGAATTGCTAGTGAAGTGATTTCAAAGTTTACAGGCCAAATATTAATTTCATTATTAGATAAATTGAACAATAGAGTGTTATAGAGAAATTCTATAAATTCTATAAATTCTTGAGAATAGTGATAAAAAGTCATGCCTTATACATGCCCAAAAGTTAATAATTCCACTGTGGGCCTACCAGGGTGATGAGAAGGCGGCAGTTGAACAATTCCTTCTCATTTTCATCAATCTTCTTGTTACTGTCGGACTGGAATGTTTCCAAGGTCTGGCATCGCTGAGCCAAATTTTTTACTTTGGACTTCATTTTACTTATATACAGCCGTGCAACTGTGAATTCCTCCTCAATTTTACCATTTACGTCAAAAGACTGAAACAATGGGGGGGGGGGGGGTTTAGGGGATAACATTCATCAGTTATTTCACATTCGTAACATGACGAAAAAAAAATAAACTCGTAGACGACAAAAAAAATTGCAGCTGAAGACCCAGTCGTTCAGGTGCATTATTTTACACAGTTTTCAGTTATTACTGCAGTTTTTGTCAAGTGAACACAGTACTGGTAATAATTTTGCAATTCATTTCTGCTAGAATACTACAAGGAACTTTAATAATAATTAAACAAATTTATCACCACAATAAAAGGTAAAGGAAAATACCGGAAGGGAATGATTGATTCGCTAAAACCTGTCCCAAAATATTAAAGTGGCTAAAGAAATTAAAAAGCATTTCATGTACATAGAGAAATCCACCTTATAGATACCCGTGTTAAATGGCATAAGTCTTCAACTTTACCAGCTTTGATGGCGTGGAGTTCCATTGGCAGACCATACGGTTAGCAAAAAAGTATTTAGTACAGTCCAATTTTGTTTTTGTCTCAGTGAGTTTAAAGCAATGGCGTCTAGTGTAATTCTTTCCACTGGCGTTAAAAAAGAGAGATGGTTCCATATCATGAAACCCCGCAAAACAGAAAAAGTTAGGCTTAGATCAGCAGTCAGTCATCTATATTCGAGGGATTCAAGGTCCAAATACGCAAGTCGCTTTCTGTACGTCAAACAGCAATACATGTCAGCAATACAGCTGCACATCTCATGTCTTTCAGGTTTCTTCAGCAGCAGACTGATTTGCAATCCAGCGGCAATTGCCATGTCGCCAGTAGATTACAGAAAGTCCTCACCACTTACTAGTTTCTACGCTCCATTTAGCCATTACAGCGTACACAGTGATGCATTTATTGTATTTTACAGTGTTTTTTAACCTTAGAAACAACTTCTGTGCAGAAACAATTACGTTGCGGAAGCAATTGCTGTGTAGCTCTTGAAAATCTGAGCCCAAAGCCACAGCCCGTTCAACTGTAACTTGTATGGTTCCCGAGATATCGCTTTGGAGTGGCAATCTTTAATATCTAGTCACCGTTTTGGCGAGTGGGGCTAAAATTCAAGTCGTTCTATTGTCGTTTTCTTTTGCCAAATGGCGAGTGGCAACAAACACTGGTGCGGGTTGCCACCACGAGTTTGGACAGCGATGGATGACTTCACTTTCACACGCAAATACTTAAAAAAAATTATTTTTTTAATAGCAAAAAAAAAAGGAATTATAACATAACATTGGTTTTTACTTATTACTTTTTATTTCGCTCCTGGTTGTGCCCAAACGAAAAAGTGACAAGGAACATTGTAGGATTGGCAACAATGGTGGGGAGCATGGCTGTGCACCTTTTAGTCTTGATTATTAAGCAATGAGAATTAAATAAACGAATTTAATTTAGAATTAAAAGGATGAAAACTTTTATACTCGACTAGGATTAGAGCTACTCATCTTCAGAAGTTTAAAAGGCAAGGAAATATACAGTCACTTGTATAAATCATTAAATCAGTGAATAAAAATCACCATCAGATGTGTGTTGGTGTCATGGAGTGATGTTGCGACTATTTTCATGGAGCAGCCATATGGATTATGATGTAATAGTTAAAGATGACGTCAGCACGGTTAGGTGATTTTGATGCTGAGAAGAGCGTGAGAGGCAGAGGTTTCCGAGTTTTGGATTCCACCTTTTCCAGTGAAAGTGATCACCACTGAATACGTTAACGATGAAGGCTCTATTTTTTGTAATTTCATAGTTTTCAAGCTGATACCTGATGCCAGTAGGTTTCTGGTGGTGGATAATGAAAGATTGAAAATCTGGAACGATGTTTTTTATGCCATGATGTTGAGTTTGTGAGTTGGTGATCAATTCATACTGATGATGTTTTAAGAGAGTCAGTCAAAGAAAGGCGAATCGTTTTGACGTAGGCATACATCAGGTCACATGTAGCACATGGAATGGCATACACCAAATTTTTATGAGAATGTAAATCTTGTTTAAAAAACAAAACAACGAAGTATGCCTGTTTCAGGCTTATGAAGGCCTGGGAGGGGATATCTTATGGTCTAAAGGGGAGATGGTTTGGGCTTTGCGTTGAAGAGGCACTATCGCCGATTGAAAGTAGGCTTAATCTGGCAACATCTAGTAGTATCTATAGTGGTAATAGCACTTGCTTAAACCAACGTAACAAAGAAGCCACCACCTCCTTAATTATTGAGTGAAAATGTGGTACGTCTTCGTGGATCTGGGAGCAAGATGTGAAGGTTAACAGTATCACTGTCGCTAGATGGCAATAGGATATTTGCAAACGGTTTTCAATTGGTGATAGTGCCACTTTAGGTAAAGGTGGAACGACTGGGAAGGAAGGGGTTGGACAGCCCGGCTTAGGTTTAGGTGTTGGTTGGGAGGGGATAGGGTTAGCTGTGCATTGGTATAAGGTAGGGAGAGGTTTTGTATAGGTTATCGCCTGATTCCCGAGTGCTGAGAAAACTAGTTCTCAGCACCGGTGCAGAGAACAATCGTTTTTCATTGTTGTGTCCTGCATCGTTGTATTGTTACAAGAGGGCTGAGATGCGGACGTCGTTAAAGGGAAGCTGAAAAGGCTGAGTGAGAAAGGATGGGGAAGGGGTAATGAAACAGAAAGAATGATGGGAAGGTGTGCGGAGAGGGGAAAGTGTGACTGGTATGCTGAAACTAGTCAGCAGGATGGGATTTGGGCTCTTGGGAAAAGGCTGGTTGCATGTGTCTTGAATGGAATTTGGGTTTTTGGATTTGGACTACGACGTATAACAATCCAAGATGGCTGCCCCCCCATCTAAGAAGTCTCAACACCACTCCTGCACAGCAGACACACGCCTAATGCCGATTTTTTTTTATAAGTCACTGTATGTTTCCAGGGCTTTTAACTTCTGAAGATGGTTAGATGTGAGCCTAGCCAAATTAAAAAAGTTTTAATGCCATTTTTGAAAATGTTTGCCCACTTGAAAAGTTACAAGTTACTTGTTTGCATGTGAAAAGTTACACTAATAAGAAATTAAAACTTGTACTATAACTTTGCTGGAGCTTCTTCATACTAAATTTTATTTTGTCATAATCTGTCACTAAGTCAGTGAAGACATTAAAAAAAAATATGTTTCTTAACTGCTGCTAATTTCTTCTTCAGCAAGTGGCAGAGAGAGACAAAGCTCACAGTGATGCTTTTTGTTGGATCCAGGACAAGACTTTATGTCCGTGGTATAGGTTGGCTTCAATATCTCGGTGGCGTGTGATGAAGGCTGCGAAGATGGTTTGCAGGGTTAATTTATTGAGTTCTGTAGTCATGGATAAGGCATTTTCGTAATCTGGTAGATGGTCTTGATGTATGTGGTGCACGGAGTCCACTGTCGGCGTTGTGTTTGGGCTATTGTGTCTTGGTGTTGTTTTAACCGCATCACAAGAGGTTCGATAATTCGCCAATATATTCTTCAACCAATACAAAGACTCAAACAGCACCAAGACACAATAGAGCAGCGTCATGTGACGTCATATTGGCTACGAGACACCATTTGGAGGGCATTGCTACAAGGTGCACTAGATTAAAATATCAGGGGGAAAATGGTAATTCTTGTCAAGACAGTGCTTTGAGAGCGGTTTTCTTAGGCTTAAAAAAAAGTTGTTTTCTCCAACAACAAAAATCACGCATTATAGGCTTAAGAAATCCAGTCTAATAGCATTGGCTTCAGTAAGACGACCTTCTTTTCTCCCTCCAGTGCTCCTTGCAGCTAACCCAGTTACTTGCTTCACCATAGAGTTATACACAATAATACTACGTTGTGTCACTGCCCTATATGACAGCAACAACACACTCGCAGCACACCACATAAACGAAGACCATCTACAACATTTTCGAAATGATGCCATCATCACAGCACAACATAAAGAAACTGACTTGCCACAGAAGCAGCTGCATCGGATGCCACAGAGATGCTGCAGTCAACTTACACTAGGGGGAACAAAATCGTGACGTCGACATTGTGCGCGCAGTATCCAACAAAAAAGTATAGCCAAGATCTTTGTCATCGCCACTTACTGAGGCAGAAGTGCGAATGTAATTTCAATGATTTCAAAATATTAGTTTTCACAGACTGGGTGACAAATACCACAACATAATATTCCACATAAAATTTAAACTGATTACGGTAGTTCTAAAAATCATTCCAAATAATAAATACAGTAAGTAACTAATAAATAAAGAAGGAAAAGAAAGTTCCACAGAACATATACGTTACCAAGCCAGCTACCTTCATGTCAGTGGCATTGCTTCCCAGAACAACACCCACTTCTCCGAGGTCTTTTAGTAAATTGGTAAGCATCTCATTAACTCTCTTTCTTTGGTGACTTCTGCTGTCTCTGATTTGCTGCAACTCAAACTGTGTATTGTGCAGTACAGACTATAACAGAAATGCACGAAATATTTCACTGTAAATTTTATGCAACAATTTATTGAAAATACCGACGATCACGTTCTTTAGTTATTTTATTTATTTCTCATTAGGACTTGAAAACAACGAATAATTGCCTAAACTGGTAATGTAGAATTTTAAACCAAAGAAAAGGTAGTTTGTACACAGTTTCAGTTTTCAATTAAACGAGAAAGGTTTCTCTAATGAGTGTAATTTTTTCAGTGACTACGGACATGAACTGAATTACAGGCAGCTCACATAAAAAGAATACACCTTACCAATTTCTGAGACAATTCTTCGCTTAGAGTTTCATTCTCTCTATTCTTGTTCTCCATTTCCTGAGACTTCAGGTCGTAATTAATGGCCAATTCTTCAACGGCCTGCAAAACCTCTTTTACTTCTTCCTTTGCTGCTTCATTTTCCTGCTGAATCCTCGTCATCTCCTGTTGCAACATTTCATAATCTGTGCGTGTTGAGACAATAAGCTAAATTCAAACAAAAAGTCATCAGTAAAACTAGCCATCTTCTGATAGGCTCAACAAATGTACAGTATTCACAATTATTTAAAGTCGCAGTCTCGAAACTTTTCTGTATACGGAGACAGTCCATCATTAACAATTTATACTGATGACAAAAGTTTTGTGTATATTGCTTGGTCTTGAAATGGGGTTTGTTATATTTTCTGAGTTATGCAAATCTGTGGTTTTATGATATATTAATAAGGTTTATATCGCGGCTGTAACGCCACGTTAACTCAACGACATGCTAAATTTCCCTAGCTTAAATCCCGTTAACCGTGACCAGAAGTGTGCGTCATCGCAAAAAGTGTGGGTTATCAAGTTACCCCACACTTTTGCCGATAACCCACACTTTTCACACTTCCGGATCACACGACTGGGAACGCACACACCAACAACCAAATACAGTGTGCAAAAACATTAAGCAATAAAAACGTACAAAATTAATTACTTAACTTGCCGGAATGTCCCGAATGAAATCCTATCTGTGCTAACTCTCACATGTCTGGCCCATAACTAAGCTTATTCACTCCGCATCACTCCCCCCCTCCCTCGACAAACTAAATGGAATGACCTTCATTCATACCGATACCCTATTACCGTATTTTTTAAACAATTCTCAAACTACACACGCACAAAATGAATCACTTACCTTGCCAGAATGTCCCGGCACAATGTCATTCTATCCCTGCTGCCTCATATCAAAGTTTATTCTCTCCGAACAGCTTCGAAAACACGACCGAGCTTACCAGCGCGAAATCTGGCTAAAAAACGCGTCTGTCTCCTTCCCACCTTCCTCCAAAAACTGGACCCAAAGGACTCGTCTATCTACCACCCACTCCCCCCTCCATAAACTAAAATGGAACGACCTTCATTCATATCAACATGCTGGCTGATTACCGTTTCAATTAAATACGAGTTAGCTTGACGCCCCAACCATGGTATAAATCATTTATTGGTGAGAAACGAGTGGTTATCGATTTTTAACCAACGGCTGCGATGTTTGTCCTTGCTCGTGTATGCAAATGTCTCGTGCTTCGTACTCAACATTTGCATACTCTCGCCAAGCCAATCAACGCAGCCGTGGGTTAAAAATCGATAACCACTCGTTTCTCACCAATAACTCTTACTTATTTGCCAGATAAAAGCAATGGGTACAGGTAGAGTTTTGTTATACCTGCCCACGAATTAATGTACACGGTCATACACAATTATACAATAGCAGTAGGTTTACAGAGCAATCTTGATGGCAGTTAAATTATAGTAAAGATAATAAATCATATTTGTTTAGCCTTCTCTTGAAGCATTGAATGGATGGGGCTATAATAACGTCACCAGGTAATGCATTCCACATGTTTATCATTCGGTTTGCAAAGAAGTACTTTCTGCAATTTAGTCTAAATAGTTTTATAAGAAGTTTCAAAGGACGACCCTTGTTCTATCCTCATTTCTAATTTCAAAGAAATTTGATGGGTTATAATCCGATAAACCGTGTAGTAGACAATATGGAAATGCCAAGTTTGCCTTTGCCCGCCATAATTCTAATTACTCCATATTGAGCATTTTTAATCTTGTCTCACAGAAATTATAAGAAATCGCGGATGGGTTTTAGTGAATTCTTGCTGAACTCTTTCAAGCATATCTATGTCCCCCCAAAGGAATGGTGACCGCACAGGGATTGCATATTCAGCAATAGGGTGTAGATATACAGGGTGATCCAACTAAAATGTTATGAGCCGATATCCTGTGAATGGCTAATGAGAGAATAATAATGATAGAAAAGTAATGATGGGCGTGATGGGGGACGTTTACACGAGAAAAAAGGAATGACCTTGAATTTATATTTCAAGGTCATCCTCGTGATATCTTCCAAACGAGATACTTTACGGCAAAAAAGTAAATTACAAAGTTGGACGCAAGGAGACAATATGACCAACAATAAAAACAGATTCAAAATCGGATAATACATAAAATAGTTACAATGATGTTTAAAAGCTAATTCTGAACATCTGGCTGCACTGTAGTGAAGCCAACTGCCGAGAAGTTAGCTTCACTGCCGTGCAGCCATCATGTTCAGAGTTAGCTTTTAAACATCATCGTAACTATTTTATGTATTATCCGATTTTGAATCTGTTTTTGTTGTTGGTCATATTGTCTCCTTGCGTCCAACTTTCTAATTTACTTTTTTGCCGTATCGTATCTCGTTTGAAAGATAGCACGAGGATGACCTTGAAATATCAATTCAAGGTCATTCCTTTTTTCTCGTGTAAACGTCCCCCACCAGACCCATCATTGCACTTCTATCAATATTATTCTCTCATTAGCCATTCACAGGATATGAGCTCGTAACACTTTAGTTGCCTCACCCTGTACATTAAACCCAGATCAATGTTGAAACAGCTCTCCAAGTAAAACAGCACCTAATTATTGCAGCACGTTGCGTGGCTAATTTAATAAGAGCATTACAGTGATCAGTTGTTTTACGACCGGAAGTAAACCACACACCCAGATCCTTAACTCAATTATTACCAATGTGAAAAACCTTACATCTACTGTCAGATATGGGCAGTTGCCATGAATTCGACCAATTTTTTAACTCCAAGTTCATTCAACATGGTATAAAAGTTTAAATATTGTTTTGGAGTTGAATGTAATTTAACGTTGTCAGCAAATTTATTTAATTTCATATTTTCCGACTTTGGTGATAACTAATTAAAAAAAATTGTGAATAGGATTGAACCCAACACCGATCCCTGTGGTACCCCACTATTAATTGGAACTAATTACCAGACGCTGTCTGCGGCCCACAAGAAAGTCCGAAAACCAATCTATACTTTGTTCCACATTATGCTTTCAGAAAACTGACTGTATGACGCCACGTTTTCTGCCACTACGAGTGTAAAAAATCCGTAAACATCCCATTCTTAAACTCTAACAGTAACTATGTTGAGTCTACAAGTGTGATATCCACATGTTTTGTTCTCTTAATGCAAGGAAATGAGTCGTCGTCCAGTAAGTTTTCTGAAAACATAATGTGGAAAAACTATAGCAATCTCTCAGTGAAACCCACATTTTCAAGTTTCATCAATAATTTTTTTTTGACCACAGAGTGGATTGCTTTTGCGAAATTAACCAACACTACATCGACTGGGAAACCCTCGTCAAGTGACCTGGTCCAATCATTTACCACATCCTACAGTTGGAGGGTAGTTGACCGTCCTGGCATAAAACCGAACTGGTCATTTGGAATTATTTCATGATGACTAAGAAATTGTAACATTTCATTTCTAATGAACCTTAATGAATCATGGTTCCACAAGAAATCTATGACAGGGTTCGTAAACATTGAAACACCTTTACAAAACCTTTCAAGAGCAACTTAAAGCCAATTTCAATGATCTTTGAACACAAAATTATCTAAAAAATTCAAGATTATTGATACCCTATATGTATATTAATTTTATAGCATAAATTTTAATAATTTTAGTGTATACATACTAATATGTCTTGTTTATTAAAAACAATCTTATCATATCAAAAACCAAAACTTGGAAAAGGAGTGATATCAACACCCCAAAACATTCACCAAGTTAATCGCACCGACTAATAGTTCGAAGGTTAAATGAAAACTAGAACATTGTTACTTTCGGCAGCAACGTTCAAGTTTTCATTTAATGTCCAAAGTATTATTTGGTGTGATTAACTTGGCGAGTGTTTTGGTGTATTGATATCACTCCTTTGAAGGGCCGAACCATTCGGAACTTGGCGTTCCCTTTTACCAGTTTTGGTTGTTTTTACCGAAGTTTTCAACGCACATTTCGGCCCTGCCTGGTGTGTTGTTTTGTTTCTCACCAGCTGGGCCCGTAATGATGTGGGTGGAGGAGGTCGATTGCTAGCCCTTTTAACTGTAACAATTCCCACTATTTTGTTCGGAAAAAGAATATTTAGATACCAACCAGCTTGTAAGACCGTTTGCATGCTTTTTTCCCCCGTAACTGCTAAACTTTCCTATTTCTAGGTAGCTTTACTGTGCAAAACTGGGTAAGGTCCAATTAAACAACCTAACTCGGTTTGTTAACAAATTGCGCTCATTGACTATGTTAATCTTACAGGCTCCCAGGGTTCAGGTAACTATCTTTTTTTCTACTATGCCACCTCAATCCCCCTCCCCCTCCACTCCCCCTTGTTACACTGCCTTGTTAGTGTTGGACACTGCCTTGTTAGTGTTGGAGATTGGCAGCTCCTTATGGCTGACTTTGCAGTGCAGTGCAGCAAACGCATGCCCCTTGTACGATGCATTGCCTGAAGTACATCTAATTTCAACCATTTTTAATGGCTGTCGGACCCACCTCACCATTCCTCAACAACATGTCCGATTTTGATTTTTTTTTTTTTTACAAACCATCTCCAGGTGTACTGCTATCAATGTGAAAAATCTGATTTTAATTGATGCAGTCGTTATTGCATGATGCAATTACAAAGATCGAATTTGAGTGTATTCATAAACGGGGCTCCGCTCAGCCTTTGACCCCGCTTGGCTCCAAAGACAAACTGCTGATACGTTCGTTGCACATTCTGAAGAGTTTTAGGACACTAGTGAGCGATTTAATTCTCAAAATTATGATTTCATAAGGAGCAGATTTTATAATTTGCTTTCCCGTTTACTTTTGCAGAGAGATGGCCGATAAGTTGCTGGGAGATCCCGTTCATTTTATGCCCGCCATGGCCGTTAACGTACTTTTTAAATCTAGTGTAAAATTTTGCTCTTTGAGTTTTATTTCCTACTCACTTTCATACCATTTACAAGGAACATTTTAACAATCCAAGCATGTTACGAAATCTTCAGAGGACTCACCTCCTCCTGTTCCCACATTTGTTCTTTCAATTTCTCAATGAGTTGTGATTCCTGGTTAATTTCTTCATCTTTTTCGTCCAGTTGAGCATACAGTCGGTCCCGCTCATTTTCGTACTTTAAGATGACTTCATCGTAGTTGACTATTTCGAGTTGACTTAAAGAGCAGTCGTCGATGTCAATCAAAGTTATTTGGTCCTTTGAATTAACTGTTTCACCTACAGAAAAGAACAAATTTACTGAGCTACTGTTACGTATTGTACATACTATTTAATCCCAATGGTGGATAGCATTTTTAACATTGTTAAACTTGAAAAACTCAGCAAATATTAATCAAAGATAGACATCTACATCAGGAGCATTTAAAGAGTTCCGATAGGAGCGATTGTATTAAGAACCTGTTCCAGCATATGACGGAATTCAGCCTTCACTTGAACACCGTTTGATCTAGAAAATGTATGAAATGCTAAGGAAATACAAAAAGACCAACATAATTGGAGGTTTGTCACACTCCCACCCGAGGCAATGCCTCCAGGTGACAGGGACAATGGCTTTTGCTAGGTAATTCCAATTAGAAATTCATAGGATCTTTTACATGTATCATTCGACATAAGCATACTATGACCTACATACATGCACTGATAGCTTTCTCGTGAAAATGAGCTGGTGTATAATCCACAATGTACTGGATTTCTAGAATTTGAAGTTAAATGTCGAATTTTTATCTTTGTGTCCTACTGATGCCCATAGTAACCGAGCAGTGGTAAAGCTCAGCTGGCCAACAGCCAAGATCTTGAACATTCTAGTGTGCCACCGCCAAGTAATGGTGGATACAATAGAGCTAATTGTAACATCCGATTATTGTGACCTCCGATTATTGAGTGCTTAAATTAGAGTATAAATCTTTGAAAGAGGCGAGTCACTAGCAGAGACTATGTTAACTGAAAGCATTTAAATGCCTATATCAGCCTGTTTGAGCACGCTGAGGATAAATCCCAGGGGGACCAAAATCTTGTAAATTGTTGAAATGTGAGAGAAACGGCCACTGACAAAGTAAAACTAAAAGTTAAGGCATGGCATCAATGTTTCATGGTGTAAAGGATTCCTGAATAACGTTGATTTGTGGACTGGGTAGCTAGTGAAAAGTGTAAAGAAGTCACAAAGCTCCCAGCTTGTTTTTCATACACTCTTGCTGCAAGGCTGCTGCTGTGTTAATATGACTATTGGCATGCTGACACAGGAGGAAGTGGGAATGTTTCTTTGGACCAACGATGGCGGTGTAGGTACAGGCTTGGTTACCGGTAGGCGGGCATAAGACGAACCAATCCATTGTGGAAACTATTGTTTCCATTGTTGATAATAATTGGTGATGTTCACGCTGCAGTACACGGTACTGTGTGTGTGTTGAACACACGTTTTGTTACGATCCTACTTGCTGATCATGTGACATAGCAGTGGACCCATGACGTCGTAACAGTATTGTGTCTTTGTAGCATTCGAGGAGGGTGACTTCTGTAATTTCGAATCGTGGATCACTTAATGTGTTCTGAATTTATTGTTACCTGTTCTCCATCTGCTGAGTTCCATCTGTGCTTTAACCAAATGACGTTTCAGTTGCTCCACTTTGCCTTTCTCTGCCGCCAACTCCTCATTCACTGTGACAGTGTTCTTGATAGTCTTCGCCCTGAAGTTAAGATGGAACTACAATTATTGCCATAGTTTGGATTATACATGACTATAAAAATTCTCAACCAACTAGTGTGACAAGTCTCACCCGATTCTTACCCAATTCTTACTCAATTCCATAGTTGTATAAAAAATTTTATTTTATTTTATTTTATAGGATGAGTTTACCCTAACAAGATACATGTATTTTTAAATAATATGTGTTGCATAAGGTTATTGTAGCAGCTTCTCTTTGGTCATATATGCTGCAAGCAACGAAAGGTTGTAAATTTTAAACCCTACCAAAGGGAGTAAAGTGGTTGGGTCACAACAGCAGCTAGCAACAATCTGGATGCTGATAAACGAAGCTGCTGATACGATGAAAATTAAACATGCTTCCCTCGTAGCATCTCACCACATGATGATACCTGAATTGTCTGAGTCAAGATGGTTGTATATTGGCTTTCACTGCAGCCGTATGCTACAAAGGGTAACTGAACTGGATTATTTATTTATTTATCTTCACAACGTTTGTCATCACTGTCCTAAATGGACTGTGATGAAACTTAATAATCTGCCCCCATCAAAACTGGTAATAATAACAGCAAATACCCATATAAAAATGCGAATTCGATAGCAGTATTAACAAAAATAAATATTACAATTTAACCATGCAACCATTTATAAAAAATTAAAACCGCAACAATATGGACCATTGGAACTTTGCAAAAAACCTTTTGTTTCGAATGGATAAAAAAAGAAAATTATAGTCGGCTATTATAACTAACTAATCTTTAACAAATACGGATGCAAACCAATTTACTTTGCCTTCTGGACTTAAATGTTAGACTTCCTGAGTGAAGAATTAAACTCACGACCTTTGAAACCAAATGCCGAGACCCTACTGCTGAGCCATACTGACATGGCTTTTGGTTGCAAAGGCTGTGGTTTCAATTCCCCGCTTAGGCAGTCTGACATTTAAGTCCAAAAGGCAACGTAAATAGGTTTGCATCCGTATTTATTTAACCCTTCTCAAGCCCATTTGGCTTTCCATCCTGCTTAATAACTAATCTTGCTTAACTACCCTAACTAACTAACTAATTCTTGCTTAACTAATCTTCTCACTGCCATTGATGTCTGGAGTACTACACTTGACAATTGTCAGCCTTGCGACACTTTATTTTTAAACTTCTGGTACAGTTGTACAATTCCACTTTCCTTTCTAAATTACACAAACTAAACTTGCCACTCTACCTTTTTCAGTTGTTTAAATAAATACAGATACATACCTATTTATGTTGCCTTTTGGACTTATACGTCAGACTGCCTAAGCGGGGAATCGAACCCACGACCTTTGGAACCAAAGGCTGAGGTCCTACCACTGAACCATACTGACCCGGCCATTCATCCATTAAGGCCCTGTCAGTATGGCTCAGCGGGAGGACCTCGGCCTTTGGTTCCAAAGGTCGTGGGTTCGATTCCCCGCTCAGTCAGTGCGACATATAAGTCCAAAAGACAACATAAATAGGTTTGCATCTGTATTTATTTAATTCTCTTTGAGCCATTGGCTTGCTATTCTTATTTCAGTTGTTTACTAGCTACCTAAAAATCACATATTCTGTATTTCCCTCTGGGGTTTCCTCTCTCTGTGGTCGACCATCCTTCCAGGTTCCACATGGCTCTGTTCTAGGACCCCTACTCTTTTAATATCTCCATCAACGATCTTCTCCTTTATTAACACCACAGTCACTGCTTACCTTAAAATTTTTCGCGTTATTCGTCTAACTTCTGACCACTTGGTTTTTCAGTCCAATCTTAACTGCATTGCCCAACAGGCTCACAATAATCTCATGAGTTTTAATGTCTCAAAGAGCTTTGTGTTTCAATTTGGTTCGAAAAATTTACGCTTTTCTTATCATTTGAACAATCTTTTCATTCCCTCCAGGGATTCAATTAGAGATCCTGGCATCATTGTTGATAACAATCTTAATTTTCACCAGCAACAGCTGCTGCAATAAAAAGCAATGTCTACTGCTAACTTTATCTTCAAGGCCTGGAGGCCTCATTAAAAAAATCGATTGATATTTTTATTGCGAAAGAACACAACGTAAAATCACCAAATTATGACCCGGGTTATCTTGGATTCCATACGAAATGCACCTACGTATGCTCAATCTTCTCACCTTAACCAATCGTTTTAACAGAGGCGACCTAACTGAGCCAGTTAAATTTGTTAAACATCATTACTGCATTCTCCCTACTCACCTTTTTACTTTGTCAAATATTCGTCATACCCATGGACACACTTTCAAACTCGCCCTTCCTAAAATTTATCACAATATCAGAAAATACTTTTGTTTCCAACAGAATTAATCAACCTTGGAATAACCTTCCTTATTACCTTGTGTCCTCCAAGATAAGCGTGCAGTGGAGGGAGCGTTTCGGAGAACTTTTTCCTACTGGCCCGTTTGACTGTGTTAAGTGTTTCTATTGGGTTTCTGAGCACCACTCCTGCCATCAGTTTGCATAATAATAATAATAATAATAATAATAATAATAATAATAATAATAATATCCACCTATCAAGTCTGTTCTAAATTAAATATAAAGGGGGCACCAACCGCCTCCTGTGGAAAACCATTCCGAATGGATACATTTCTGCCTGTAAAAAATTTCTAACAGAGTCCCAATGCGTATTAGCAAATTATGTATTTTAGGGAGGAATGTCTTAACATAAAAAATAAGTATCTTGAAAGGTTGATTCAAGAATGATACAATTCCAATTTGGAGTTTCAAGTAGTTCCTATAAAGACATGAACACTGCTTATGCTGGTTTATTATGCCTAAATCACAGTTTTCAAGCGATACCAAACTGGTTGGATGTAAACTTGATAAACTACAAAGCAGCACCCTCTCCAACTCTTTTTGCCTAGCCACCAACACTTCTTACATTCTGTGTGGCCTAGGCCTACCCGAATTTGCCTCGATAGCGCTAGAACTAAGCTATTATGTGACCGCTATGATTTGCTATCCAACTAACGCTAACACGTAGCACCAAATGATTTATTTCTGTCGTAATACACTTACTACATCCAACAGATTTGACCAGTCATCCACCATGTAATTAACTCCAGGAGTGGCATCTTGTATAGTTACATTTTTAAAGAAAATAATCAACCCTATGTTGTGACTGGCCAGAATATAAACTGGTCAAACTACTACACTACAAAATCTAAGTAGACCACTTTTTACAACTTCTGATACTCACCGTTTACCAAACTCAAGTGCCGTCTTTGTTTCTACTTCATTGAAAGATGCCGGGGAACAACAGATGATCATGGTCACTTTACAGTTCCCTAGTAAGACACTCTGCAGGGCTCGAGTCAATTTACTGTCTCGGTAGGGAATATGGCTTCGCTAGATAAAAATAAAGTAACAAAATAACAATAAAAAAGTGCAATAGAACCACCAATGCATTGCACATGCTGTTGGTGCTTACACAATGATAGATGACTTTAAGGTTGATTAGGTATGGTATCGAACTGTAAAGGTTTGCCACAAACTGTCACATAAATAGGCTACAAAAAGTGCAAAACCAAATCATAAAAATTCTATTTAACGAACATGAAAATTTAAAATTTAAACAAATTTACAGAACAACTAAAATTCTCTGAATTACACAACTAAGAAATTTCGTTGTGGTTCTGAAAAACTATTTTAAATGTGAATACAAATTAAGTTCAAATCTGAAAAACAATTATTTCAGGAAAACTTGTCGATATAATGTGCCTTTGTTTAGAATCAATATGGCAAACGAAGAAACACGTATAAAATTCATACTATCCGTAATGATATCCCTATTGAACTACTCCAAGTTGGTGGGATAAATGGGATAAGAACGAAACTGTTGGCCTACTTCTTAAATCAACAAGTAATCGAATAAACAATGCCCAAATTGACTTTAAGACTGTAAAAAAAAAAGGCAAAAAATGTAGACGTAAACATTTCATGATGACTACATTTCATTTATTGTTTCTTTTAGTATTTGAACTGTTAAATAATGTTTCATTTTTGATGCCTCCGGAGTATGTACATAAATCGTAATGGATGTATGTACATAAATCGTAATGGATGTATGTACATAAATCGTACTTGTCAATAAATGTTGTGTAGCTTTTCAATATTACCTTCCCATGATTTATATCATAGAATTACTGCACTCTAAAGTGTTATTTTACTGTATTTATTTTACACGGCACACACAAGTTCACGAGCCGTCAAAATAAACTTTCACTATATACTTTCAAAAATTTAAGCATTATACTAATGCAGTAAATGTCAGTAAATACCGCAAATATTAGGCGTTTCCAAAGCCTACGTCATTAAGTCGAAGTCCCAATAACACATCCTTAAGGTAAAATGCCAATAATGCTATACAACAAACTACTTTAACAGTCAAAAGAAAAAAGCTCAGGGAATATCACAGCTCAGTTGTGAAATTTCGCTTTATTTGTCAAACTTCATATCTAGGTGTTAATTACATCATTTCAAACATGTGAGTGTACAGTTGTTTGTACAACAGCTATTATTATGATACCATTATTACATAACAACTCTAGGCCTGAGAAGTGTAAATAAAACCAAGTAATTAGAAGAAATGGAAGCTAAAGTCGTGAATTTTTAATAATGATTTTATTCAGAGGAATTTTGCTAAGTTACGTTTGGCTGCAAGGAGTACGTCAGTGGCGTGTACACCATAGAGTCAGACTGGCCGGTGCCATAGGGGGCCCCTGCTCACCCACCAAATGCAAGCAAACTAAAAGTAAAGCTTTAAAACCATTGCTGAATATAACTCCCAGAGTTAAGGATTTTGCATAATTTCATTGTGTATTTTCAAAAAATTTCTCAAGTTTTGGGGGGATGGCCCCCAGATCCCCCCTCTGGGTCGCACTATTATCAATGTCCTCCCGCACAGGGCCCACCTGTATTATTGTGCCAGGGGCCCACCCTACTCTGCACACGCCACTGAGTACCATTGCATGGTTCAACTACAGATCTACCTTATTAGGTTGTCGGTGAAAACGTGTTACCGATCATGGCTGTAAAGAGCATGATATGTGTACGTCCTCTTATTGACAGGGCTGTCACCGGAAAACTCGTTAGCTCTAACTTGTATTCATGTTGTGTGACCAGAAAGAGTTTATCCAACGAAATTGTTGAATATCTCTTAGCCACGTTTAGCAAAGACGAATCCAGGCTGTGGTCTTGGAGAGGCCAATGGATGATTTTTTTTTCCAGTCAGTTCCTGGGCTTTTTCTATTATTTCGGTTTTTTGTTTTGTTTTATTTGTGTTGGAGGAGGGCAGCCCCCCCCCCCCCCCCCCCATGACCTCTCTCTTGGATCTTCCCTTGATGTTTTGGTTGCAATGAAGACTTTTTACCGAATATGGCTGTAATGAACATGATATTAACGTGTCCTCTTACTTGTACAGAAAACACTTAGATGCAGAAGAAGTTTCTTTGCTTTCTCCTCGTGTTGGCAAAGTTTTGTTTCACTATAACGCATTTATCTGATAAAATTGGTTCACCATTGCATGCCTTTGTTCAGTTATGATACTAAATATGGTTATATTGAACATCAGGTGGACACGTCCAAGATCCACTAATTTGTGTGTTAGTGCTATTAAACCCAAGCAAAATTCCTTCACTTCTTATATAAATTGAGGCATATTTCACACTCATTAATTTTTCATAGCTATGTAACGATTGTTTTAAAAAGATGTTCAGTGCAGAGAATCGAAGTGCCGCACAGGATTTAATGGTTCAGTTCGAAATATTTCAAGTGTCAGTAGAATTTTCAAAGCTGCTAGTAAAAATAACCTTAATAAACTTAAAACACATGGGTGAAATATTCTTACTGATTCTATAGCAACTAGCATTTGAACTCCAAGACACGAAATCACACTCAAATTCAAAACAAACAAATCCTACCGATTTGCGAATTTTCGACAGGCTGCAATGACTAAAAATGGAAAAAATATACTACTGTCATCATCAGGCCACCACAAGAAGCTTATTTACAACATTTACGTTATTTACATTGTCTGACATACAATGCAACTCGTAGCCAATACGCTAACAATAAAAACTTGATCCTAGCCTAATATTATTATTTCCTGTGTCATATTTCTGGTCCGAGTCAAAATTAACCCCACATGCATCGACATATTCTTTAGTGGCAACGTCACTATTTTCTGTTGGTACTGCCACTTCTTTAATTTGATTGTTTTCCGCTCTAAGATTGTGTCCGTGCATCGCCTCCATTCGGTGTCAGTGCGTTCAAAACTAATACACTACACTAATGGGTTTACCGACTAAACTATCATCACATGTGATGGGTGATGATACAATGCCAGTACAATACTTCTTGGTCCTAACAACAGGGTCTTGTAGGCTGTAGCGCGCCTCACAGAAACGGAGTATATACTGAATGAGAAGGGCGAAACCAAAACCGCTTTCATAGAACAATTCGGAATCTAGATTGAAGGTAATAAGTATATTTTTCACCTACGCACTACATCAAAAACTGGAGCTCGCACTGAACACCTTTATTGATAACTAATCTCACGTTCGAAGTCGTTATTTGTACCACTGGGTTGTCAAGAGCGATCTGAGAAGCTATTTAGCATTTACTATCCCAAGTTAACTTCTAGTAACTGCCTGGGATTTTACCTCGAAGCTTTGAAACTCGAGCTCTGGACAACGTAGAGATACCAATAATGACTTGGTATGTGAGATAAGTTATCAGTAAAGATGTTCACGGCAAGTTCCGGTGATTGTCATAGCTTATAAATGAAAAATGTAATAATTACTCTCAATCCAGGTACGTAATTGTTTTAGAAAGCAGTTCTGGTTTTGCCGCTTTCATTCTATATATATTTTATATTATTTTCTAGCTTTCATTCTAGCTACAGCCTACAAGACCCTGTGTTAGTAACAGAACTTTTTCTACGCTCCTGGTGTTGTATAAAATGTTTAGTATTAAAAAATAATAATAAAAAATACACATGTACTTACGTTCTCATTAGCAAGTGCCGATACGACATTACCCAAAGCAGAAAGAGAGTTGTTGATGATCTTTGCTTCGTCAAAAATCATTCCTTCTGCCCCAGTTTTTTTAACCTAAGATGAAAACCTACAACTTAGTACAATGATGAGCATGTTAATAACTAATCAGAGTAAAGGCTAAAACTTACATTCTGACTGCCTGCCAAATCAACCAAGCACAGTTTTCCACTTAGTACGTTTTCGGTGTCTAGGTTTTCTCGTTTAATGTGAATTAAGAAAACGCTGTGACTCCTGGAGCTGTGCTCATTCACGTCTGAAGAAAAACGAAAATGACACGATTCCACAAATTTGCATGATTATGTCGTGAAATAGCACCCTGACAAACCAGCACCCGGAATGAACATACGTCAAGCATTTAACATTTAACATTTGATCGCCACAACATTTAATCGACATAACTCTTTTTTTTTTTAGGGGTGGGGGTGTTAACTTAAAAACACACCAAACATGATGTTTAAAACAACAGTATTTGCAATGAAAAACATGTAAACGATGATACAATTACAAAAACCATGATGCACACACGAGGAATTTGCTTGTGTTAGTATAAATATATACGGATAGAAAGCATGAGGAAAATATGAAAAGAATCAGAGAATGGGTTCGAAAGCTAATGTGGAGAGTGACTGGCATACAGACGTTTAAATACATCCTGTTCTGTCCAAACATAGATTTCTTTACCTATTTTTTTAAATTTTACTGGTTCATGTCTTATTAGCAGAATGTTGACACCTTAATGTTGATTCTTGTCAGTTTACGATAATCTTTTGTTGACTGTCTTTCACGTGATAATGCGATGCAGAAATCTTCTAAACATAGTGTATATATTTTGAATTATTTTGTACACTATTATGGTTAATATTTGAACTGACAAATAGACAGGCAGACAGACAATACACTAGCACAGAACGAGGTTACCCTCCTTCGCACCACATGTTGCTAAACATATATAACCACTCAATACTCGTAACCGGTGAAATGTTTTCTGTACACGATTTTTTATGGAAATTTTTCCAATATGCGGTATGTTGGTTCATAACTACCCTACACTTACTTTTACTATCATCACTGAGGCTTAAGACTTTAGTCAATACCTTGTCTAAAAAGTTTGTGTATTGTCTGGTCTGGTACTTTGTAAAGTCATTAAATTGTTTTCTTCACTTACTAGTCACAGATATATGGCGATTAGTGTTTCCTTCTTCTAAGACTTCTAGTAATTCTTCAGGAGAAGACACAAAGCGTTCGGTAACACCCTGAGAAATAGAAAACTATTTTTTGATACAAATAGTATTAAATTACAAAGAATAAGAAAATACAGAATTGCCAGTTAACATGAAAAACACTTTTATACTCTAAATTTGCGAATTTGTTTGCATTGTGACATTGGGCTTAATACTTCCAATAACAGTTTAGCCAGTGTGAGTTTAACAAATGCAGTTTCCACAGTTCGAAAGTCACTGAAACCCAAAGTTTCAAGAAATGAGGTTGGAACATTAATTTTAAATAATGGCGGGCCAGTCCAGCTGAATCCCCAACCTCACAAGCACTACAGAACTGAGGTTCATTCCTCGTGTAAAACACAGCCACAAAAAAGTAAACATAACGTAAAAGAAAAATGCATCAACTAATGTGGAATACTTTGGAATTGTTGTTGAAACAAACAGTAAAGGCTATTAATCAAAACATTTTACAATGAGATGTAAAACTTCAGAATCTATTTCTAGAAGTGCAGTAACATGATGAATAAACAAACACTCGTCATTATTTAGCGGACTGCAGTGAAGACCAGCATACGGCCGTCTAGAGAAAAAAAAAAGTGAATTCACTCGTCATTGTGTGGCTGAGAATTGAACCGTTAAAGCTTATAGGGCAAGTTTGTAGCCATATCTGCATATAGACTCGTGGTACCTCGGTGATTAAGAGTAATTGAATAGGAATTCCATAACCTCTCCAATGATGACACTTGAAAAGCCCCACATTGCTGATCACTATAGTCGCTAGTGTTTGTTTATTTAATCAATAATGATATTGTTGAACTAATATCGGGGAAAGAATTAAGCCTCTTCGGCAATGTAAAGAGTTTCGCCATTTGGTAACATATCTCCCACCTGCCTCAGTGTGGCTGTGATTGCGTTTGTCACCTACCTATTTGCATGCTGACATGGTAAAGGCAACGAAAAATATCGTGAATGTTACCGTGCACCAGCTTAGCTTCCAATCCAAAATGTGTACTCACAGTATGCCAAGAGAATGTGTATACACTATAGAGTGCACTAAACAGAATGTGTACTGTTACAACAGAATCAGTGTGGAAGTTGAGTTGGTACACATTTATTTGCTGTTAGTGCACAGCAGTGACGGCGCTAGGGGTGGGCTATGGTCCCATAAATATTTTACGCCCCTTCCCCCCTCCCCCCTTGCCGTTCCCCTCCATGGCCTCATCACTCAGTTCACCACCAGACAATAATTAATACGAAATCTTTCAAGCTTAACTTGAAATCAAATTAATAAATTGAGCTTTTATTTTTGCAGCATCTTTGCAATATATGTGTAGACTAATTTATTTTGTGTGTTTATGTGGCGTATGTTACAAAAAATTGGACTGCATTGAAGCTTCAGGTTGAATTAAACGGAATAAAGGTGTCTAATGCGGCTGCCTTGGAAAAGGTCTTTGGCCCACATTGGTTCCAGGTGTGCCTCCTGTTGGCCCCCCCCTCCCCCCTAAACTATTCAGTCTTGACGCCGTCACTGGTGCACAGCTTGTTCAGAGAACCGTGAGTCTGGAGATCTTCTTTCAGAGATTTGGCTAATCTATTCTACATGAATTGGACCAGATCAAAACAAGTGGTTATTGAAATGCCTTGTTTACGTTGTTTACAGGTTTTCAAGCAAGTAGACATACTTGGCTTGCCCACTGAAGTTTACATTCAAAACGTGTAACTGTTACCCAATTCATGTGGAGGCTGAGCTGGCACACAGTGATGTTTAATATCAGTGCACATTATTTTCAGAGTGTAGTGCAAAAGTTATGTTGCATGTGGCCCATTTTTTCATGTTCTAGTCAACACTGTGATGAGAAAAATTGCAACAACTACTTCCAGCTTCTTTCCTCATAATTTTTCATACGCTTATTTTCCGTGGCTCCCACTAGCTAGTTGCAAACAGTTATTCTCAATAAAGCCTCGTTCTGCTTGTTGTAGTGATGCTTACTTTCACGTACGGCACTTTATTTTTATCTTCCTGAACTGCCAAATTTTTCTTGGTTACTGCAAAAGACAAAAAAAAATATATATATATATAATTATATATGTACATTATATATATACTAGCTGCCCCCCCCCCCCCCCCGGCATAACTTACGCCGGTCTAGCCAGTTCCCGCATACCTGAGCG
>JAHWFP010230119.1:2877-16900 GCA_023313725.1 Lithobius niger | reverse complement strand
CCGGACGCGGATTCCCCTATTGTGTGGTCTGAATATCCCCATCCCTGCTTCCCCTCCCGTGCATAATAATGATGAGTTTGCTTGCCCAACCTAAGCGTATTATATATATAGATATATATAATGTATATTTGTACAATTTTCATATAAATATATGATTATGTGTTTTCTGTATAATAAGCAAATAAGCATGAAAAAATAGTAACTAGTCGAACCCACTTTAACTAGTTGTCATTGCTATGCTGCAAAGATCGGAACCAGAGGCATTATGTTGGCTTGGGGATGCAGACAGTTGTCAACACACAGCTGCGTAGTTAATTTATAACATAAATGGTATGAAGGAGTACAAGGCAAACATGTCACAGAGTACAAAGGAATGACACCCATTTCATAAAGTCAAATAAATAACCAAGGGGTCTTTGTTTATATTCAACGTCTTTATGGTTGGTCCACTTAAATTGCACTATGACCGATTGAAAGACTGCAGAATCTTGCAACATCTAGCGCTAGCTAGTATTATCTATCTATCACATGGTTGCATCAACCCAAGGAGTGCACGATGCCATTTCTTTCAACGAAACAAACAAGCCACATGCCTCCTTAATTGTTGAGTAAAAATTTGGTACGTCCTCCTGCATCTGAGAGCAGGCTGTAAAGGTTAACAATATAACTGCTGATTGAGAGTGCCATGGTATTTTCGTACAATTTACAATAGGTGATAGTGCCACTTTAACTCTTTACTGCACATGATGAACTGGACGCATTTTATTAAAGTCCCATGTGCAACAAGCGAACGTGGGTTCGAATCCCGTGTTTACGTGTTTTCTAGTGGGGACGCTGACCACTGGGCCGGGCTTGCTCACCTCTCTACCCCTGGGACCCCTCACAAAGCTGATGTTGGGCGTTAGGATTTAGTTTTTTTTTTGGCCGATCAGTAGCCGTTCACTATACTGGATGTTGGGCTGTTAAGGGTTAATGCATAAGGAGCAGGGCGAGAAACAATGCGATTTTTTCCCCGATATGCATCATTCATACTCAAACGTGTCTGACGTCACTGCTTGTGGCTTGCGCCATTTTTATTGATTCTTGCATCTCATTAGCTATTGATTTTGCTAGACGAATTGGATGAACCGACTCAAAACTGAACACTCAAATGAATACTCATTACCAAATATTGAGCCAGTCTGCTCCAACTTCAGAGTGTGTTAAGACTTAAATCCAATCAACAATGTGACTGAAAATATGCACCATTTGTTGTAGCGTGTCAACGGATAGAGAGCATTATCATATCTCTGCTATGGCTCTGAGGCATTGCATTGAGTGGACATACCCAACAGTCTAAGGTCCCTGATAACAGCAAATAAAAACATGTTATATAATAATTAACCTCTAGAGCGTTACAGCAGACCCCTCTGAGAAAAGTTCTGATCACAGCCAATGCATTATGACGTAATGCATTTTATATAATTAATAACGACCTCACAATTCCAAGACTAAGTAAAATAATCAATGAATACATGGCGACAGAGCAATAAACCAACGACCTTACCGAAAGAGATGCGTTTGATGGTGGTTGTTTTGTTGACCGTTGTAATTGGCTGTTTTGAAAACTTTTGCCATTAGACACTGGCAACAAAAATGGTAATCAAAATTACCAAGAGGCGGTGTGGCCCATTTGTGTAAAATTGCAAAAACAAACTCTCGTTTTTCATAGCTCCATCACGCAGAAGCAAAATTTAATCTATGGCATGGTCAGGTACACTGTCAACAAAATGGAGTGAAGCTATTTATTGTTCACACAACGAATTAAATTAACATAAACATATATTAAAAAAAAAACTTAGTGTTAACACAGTACATCGGGTCCAGGCAGCAACCCGTGTTACATTGGAGACAATGTTGTGGCTTATCTTTTCAGTTGCGTCATCGCATCTTGTGTCTTTGTCCATTTGCTTTCGTAGTGGGTCACTGGATGGCATTGACGAAGGGTGTACCGAGCAGTTTTTCAGATTTTCTGGACGAGCGGTTTTTTACCAGACATAAATTGGAAGCTTTTTTGTTGGAAAGCATCAAATTTGAAGTCCAGTTGAGGATTAATGCTGGCAGAAATTTGAGCACGCTTTACATCCATAACACTTAATCCATTGGCAAATTGTCAGCAGCCTCACCATTTTGTCACCTTCTTTATTTCTCAGCGATATGTCCGATTTAATTTTTCTTTTTTACAAACCATCTCTGGGTGTAACGCTATCATTGTACAAAATCTGGTTTAAATTGATGCAGGGATTACAAAAATTACATTCGAGTGTTTTCGTAAATGGAGCTATGCTCGGCTTTCGGCCTCGCTTCGCTCCAGTTAGATAGAAAATCCAATGGCGCTCTCATTAATCCAACTGATTAGGTTGATTTTTTAAGGCAGTTGCATTTGCATCGACTGAAGTGACATGGAGACTTGTTTCAGTCATTCTACTTTATGGTATAGTGAATTGTAGCGAAAAAAGGGAAACTTTTGGCAATCTCGTTAATCCATTGACGATCTCGTTAATCCATTGGCAAAGTGTCAGTAGCCTCACCATTTAGTCACCTTCATTATTCCTCAACGACGAAATGACCTGGATTAAATTTTTTTTTTACAAACCATCTCTGGTATGGGTGCACCGCTAATAATGTGCAAAATCTGATTTATATTGATGCAATGATTATTGCATGACGCGATTACAGAGATTGCATTCGAGTGTATTCATAAATGGGGCTCCACTCAGCCTTCGGCCTTGCTTCACTCCAACTATGTGTACATGTTAATCTACAATAAGAATTTTTTTTTTTACTTTTTCAGGTGTTGTGCTAACCTTATCACCTTATTACCTTATTGCTAACCTTATTAAAAATAAAAATAAAATCAATAGTCCTATTCCACATACCATCAAGAAGATCTTGAATCTTGTCCATATATATTTCAAAATATGACACCTGCAATTAATTTCAGCTTGTAATTACATTTGACAGATGATGGAAGTGATCAAGTGCAGCAAACTGAAATATCTAAGGCCTTCCCAATAGGGTTTCCCAATAAAGAATGATTTAAAAGTTTATCAAATAATACACAGAAATATTGAAAAATCATGCACGCTTCAATTTGAAATCATATCCAAATTTTCACATTTGTATTAGCCTATACGGTTTAAGGTAAAAAAAAAGATAGTAGTGGGTTGAAAATACAACCTTACAGGGAACTAGTTACTTTGGCAACTGAAAAACTGACAAAGACTAATTGATGTACACCAAACAAAGAAAAACCTGAAATCCAGAGTAAGATGTGGCCTGTTTCACAAAGCTTCACATTAGATGCTTCACATTTGAAACTAGAAGCTTTAATCATGCCCCAAAGTCTAGTACTTGCACAAAATGCACAAGATATGACACCAGCAGTGCAGAGTTGCAACCTCCATCACTTGTTCAGCCTGCATGCTCATGAAAAATCACAATGGACAATGTAGAAGTTGATAGTGTAGTCCTCGATAGCGTAGAACTTGATATTAAGAAAAAGTATTCACTGACAAATTCAGGCATGCCGTAGTTGACAAATTTAACAATCATGAAAAGGCTTTTAATAGTAGGTTTCATGAAAATGGGGTCTTCACGAAAATGAAAAAGATGATTTTGCCGATACATCACTTATGCAAGGCTTGGGGTTAATGTTGATGTTTGGTCTCTAAGGGTTTTAACTGACGTTTATTAGATTTGCCAGGAGGGTGTACTAGCTTGTGCTTCAGTGTGCTCTCTGGATGGGCAAGGCAGCAAGGCAAAGGGAAAGAAATGTTGATGCTGGGATGCCATGCTCAGTTCTGCTCTGTTTGGAGCTGCTATGACTGTTTTTGTACCCCAAGCTGCTACCTGTGGTAGTAACCACAAGAAGCCAGTAGTTAATAATCAATAATTTTAGCTAGTGGGGATGAAACCACCACTGCTGATATGCCCATCTAAAACATAACATATTATACATATCATATACATAACATACATAACATATCATGATCAGCAAGATGACTACATAGTCATCGACATTGGAATACATGACGTGAAATAATAAACACCCTTGACAACAGTTTATCAAGTAATAGCTGCTTAAAGCTTAACAGAGCCGTGAAGGGTAAAGAAGTTGGTAGGTTATGAACTCTTCTCTTCAACTATATGGCATAGCAGCTCCAACACTTATACAGGCATGCATAAGATTTTAAGTACCAGCAATACCCAGTGTAAACTCCATCACTTTGACAACCTGTTTAAGACTTGAAGCGCCATCAGTACCCAGTTTATGCTCCTTCACTTGTACAGCCTGCATAAGGTTTTAAGCTCCAAGAGTACATAGTTTTAGCTTCAACACTTGTACAGCATGCATAAGAATACACACACCAGTAGTTCCCAGTTTAAGCTCCAACACTTGTACTGCATACATAAGATTTTAGGCAACAGCAGTACCCAGTTTAGCCTTATCACTTGCATAACATGCACAAGGTTTTTAAAATTCAGAAAAAAATTATGTTGCTTTGAATCCACAGTACTCGAGTGAAGTTTCCAAAAAGCCACGTTGCTTTCAACTCATCCGTGAGAGTGGAAAATAAACAATAATTATGACAATGCTTATTTCAGCATTACTGATTCTTTACAGGAACGACCTATTGTTGCGATACCAATAATAATTTGAAATAATCTGAATTACAAAATATTTAAATTGTAATTGTAACTTGTCTCGTTACATTTAAGCCGCCACTTAGTTGTGTAGTCGAGTATACGGACCTTTCTAATGTTAAACCAAACAAGAGCTGCTAACAAATTCCCAATCTTCGAAATTTTACCAAAGCAAATAATTCTTCTTACATACTCACTTTAATATGAAACTCTATATTTTCATCCATTGAGTAAATTTGGTTAAAAATATCGTGAGTAATTCTTGGGATGAGGCCTTGATGCATAGGATCGTCAATTACTCCCTGGAAAAGAAACAAAATGGTGTAACTCTCCTAGTTTTTTCACGTTGCTGGTGAACTGAACTGCCTATGGTTGTATAATGTCAGGCATGATAGAGGACAAGAATTTGTAGACGACTGAATTCAGTTCAAAAACAAATTTCTATAATGTGCCATTCTCTTGTTTTCCATTACGGCAATGGCTCAGCTCTTGGGTTGCGCTATTAGATGCCGTTAAAATACATTTGCACCAGTAGATGCCAGTAACTACAATACAAATGTGTAAAAATTTGTACTCTTTTTTTTTCGAAGCTAGTTCGAGGACAAAATATGAACTTAAAGAGATATCCTCCCAGCGCCATTTTTCTTGATCCTCCACATCAAGTATGACCCCCAAATGTCTAGTTACTTACCGTTAGTCTTTGTCTTGCTAAAAATCCGTTTTAAAATGTGGGGTCTACGAGATTTTCTGTTGAATATTGGGGAACTTTATTTGGGGATGCTTTGCGCGCCTACAATGACCTTGAAGTTTTATCTGTGTGTGCGCAGTACTAATTTTAATCGTATGTTAGTAATTACTATGAGATCAAAAATCTAAAGGACTAATGCAGTAAAAATTTAAATTAATTATTTCAATAGATCGCCAAAGCAAAATTATAAGACACTAGCCTAGAAAAGTATAAATTGTGATGTTAAAATACGAGAATCATCCCGGTTTGTGACGACACAATCTTAACTTGATTCTGTTTCGTATACTATTCCCAAAGCCAACCGAGACAGCAGCTACCATCCCAGCTGACCATGGCGTTGTAAATGCGCGGATTGTGATCTGTGCATAGCTGTTATAAGGCACGCAGAATTTATAAGGCAGGCCGGGAGTCGCTTTAAAGAATGTGAACTCCACTCCGTAGCTTGATTTACTCTTTGCTTTCATTTATGTGAAAACTAACTAGCCTATTTTATAATGTTTGTGTCAAGAGGTAATAGTTAATAAAACGTTCTAAAAATAAAAATGCTGAAAAGAACTATTTAAATTTTTGAAGATTTATTTTTTTTCACTTTTTTTTATTTAAAAACATTGTTGGTTATTGTTATTGTTGTGTGATGTGCAACTGATATTGACTACGTTCACATGGCCACAAGAAAGCGAATTTTAGCAAATACGCATCAATAACAGCACCTGTTTACGAGATGCAAGACCGCGATTAGGGCCATTCTGCAAAGGAAGGCGATTCATGCCAGTGCGTTCCGATAACCCTTCCTTCTTGCCCTCCCTTTGGCGAACAGTGAGCAAGTCCTACGCTGCTCTACCCACTGCATGTAGTAAAATAGGTCAGCTTAAACCCAAATAATCAAACGTACGCATGCAAGTCTTAGTGGTCTTCCTAGTCATGTACGCTTATTTTTTAGTTTATTTATCTAAAATTCGAATGGCACCAGCACAAGTTACGTGGGCGCCGTAACCGTGTCCGCCATCTTTATCAAGTGTTCACCAATGTCTTCTGCAATTGCAAATGTTTGCATGAATAAAAACGATGCACATCAGACTGCCGAGCCACCTCTGTAAAGCTCTTCAGCTTCTGTAGTGCCAGATGGAGAAAGCGCCACGAATGGGTGTTTACAAGACCCATGGAGGTGACGCGGACACGATGCCCATCCCTTGAAGCGCTTCGAAGTGGTCATGTAAAAGTTGTGATTGTTGGTTGGCCAATTGTTAGAAACTTAGGCCTACCGATTACTCGACTTATAATGGTCGGAGCTGTCCTATTTTCAAAGATAAAATCTGGACAAGCCGTAATGGCTAAACCCAGGCCTTAAGGAGAATAAACTAATGTCTGATATGTTCGCCAAGTCTGCCTTCTCGTCCCTGATTGACCTCTGATTCTGACATTTGGTAGCAGAGCATGGTTAACTACATCTTTTGTTATTTGGCATTTTAAATGATTTGTAGATTCATTAGCACTTTTATGATGATGTGTTGGAGGTATTCTTTTGATACGTTACGTTTCTACCAAGCAAGGTTAAGTTATGCCTCAGGAATGTTGGTTATGGTTATTGTAGTGAAATACGTAACTGACATTGTTGGTTAGCCAGTTGTTAAAGATTTACTGATTACTCGATTTGTAAAGGTTGGAGCTGTCCTGTTAACTAAGGTAAGACGTGAGCAAGCCTCAATAGCTAAACCCAGGCCTTAAGGAAAATACACAAATGCTTATTATGTTCGCCAAATCTGTCTTCTTGTCATTGATTCACATCTGATCCTGACAAATTTTTTTATTTAAGTCATCCCACAGAATCATCGAACTTCTGACGGGGTGAGCCCCGTGGGGGTGTGACCCTAGGTGTGAGGCCACGTAGAGGAGGAAACATACCATGGAGTTGCCACACAATTCGGTAAAATTACACACCCTGAGGAGGTGAGGCTCGCAGGGGGGTTCATGCAAGGTGACGTCATGGGAGTCCCGTGGAGGGAGATGGTGTCCCTGTGGGGTTACCACATTTATGCAGTAGATACATACAACTCGGTAATATTTACACCTCCTAATGGCGAGAGACCCGTTGGGAAGGATGACAGTGAGGTGATATTCTGGGGGTAGGTCAGCAGCCCTGCGGGCCCCCGCCCCGCGCGCGGCCCGGGGTGGGGTAGGGCATTCGTGACATTTGCCTTCTGGGTGGGTGACTTTTACGAAAACACGAAGCTACTTCTTTTCAGGATTCGGAGCTTTAAGTGTTAACTTCGTTTGTGGGTGGCGTAACAATGAGGCAACGAAATGCCAACACCGGAGGAAACGAAATTATTGGTAGGTTGACAAAATGTAATGGAGGGGGGGGGGGGGCTAGTGTCGCTATGCCAAATAGGGGAAAACGTCGTAAAACTAAACATCGTAAATCGTAATTACTTCGTAAATTGAAGATCGAAACCGCAAATCTAAATCAAAATCTAAACCATAAATCGAAATTGCTTCGGAGAATTGTTTTGTGGGAAGAAAATAAAAATTCTCGCACGGAATGCCACTTGTGCTTTTATGAAAACTATAATTTGTGCATTTCAGCATCAATTTCACAGATGCAGTTAAAATATTAAATCCGAAAATTTGTAACAACGCTGATTAAGCCACAGTTGTCCAAGCCCGACAAACGATGTACCCCTTGTTGTCCACCCCCCCCCCCCCCCCCCCCAATCTCAGGCCTTGACATAGATGAAAAAAATACATTACATCAGAAACACTGAAATTTTTCCTTGCTTACCTCGATGGTGTGAGTTTTACCACTGGATGTTTGACCATATGCAAATATGGCTCCATTGTACCCAGTTAACAAATCTGAAACAAAATATTTTACATTATTGGATATTTCTGATTATTCGTAACGACAAATGGAGTAATATTAATGCAATATATTTTCTTCATAATTTTAGCTAAGAAACATAGGTAACGTACCGTAGCAGGTAAAAATGTTATTTTTGTTTGACCTATAACTTCTGAGCCGTCTATTGAAGATAAACTAATGCCAGAAGTGGTATAAAGGGTGTCCACGATAATACTATTGAATCCAATAACAGGCGGAACGACTGTTAAGTAACTATTTTAAGGCATAACCTGCATTAAAAATACCTGCATAGGTTTCAGCCTAATAAATACATGTGAAAAATAATACTCGTGCTACGATTTTGCCAGGGGTGAGTTGCTCGTCAAACACTAATCTCGAATATGACGCAATAGTTACCGTGTTTGCACATGACATGACCAATTGTTGGCTATATCGTGTGCAAACAGGGTTACTATTGCGTTAAAACTGCGTCATATTCGAGATTAGTGTTTAACGAACAACTCGCCCATGGCACCCGGCAACAGCGTTAAAAGACTTTAACGCGAAGAAGGATATGGGTTCTTCAAGCCAAGGACGACTCTGGTAGAAATCGCTTGTTTTGCCTCCCAGGAATCTACGTCCATTCACTCAAAGGTTGGAAAATTAACGCTTCTTTACGTAGCTTATGTAAAAATATAGTTGCAATCAATCTTCATACTTTCGGTTTTTTAAAATTAATTTAACTAACTTTTTTAATTAGTTGTGGGCCACTTTCTCCTCTACTTCCGATTTTTAAAAATTAATTTTAAGTAATATTTAGATGGTGAATCTAATGGTAAAAACCTTTTTGGAGTGTTTGTGGTGGGCACTACTCCTTGTGCTTGTGTCCCACCTCTTTGTTATTGCCTGCCACTAGGTGTTTCTATATATATATATATATATATATAGCTGGTGAAACATCCCCTGATCTGGTGCTACTCAATTATCATTCTAAAGACACTGTTTGTCTGTTCTTTGTGGCCTAGCCACATCCCGAAACACTGTCCCGTTCATTTCATTGGCAATGAAGGTGTTTAAATTAACCAATTAATTTTGTAAATTACAAGGCTTAGTTAACTTGCTGCATGCCCGTGCATGTGTGGGAAGCAGCAAGGGGCTTTTGTCAAGTTTTCGCACAAATAATCTTGAAAACGTCGCAGGACGATGCCAGGCCCATGCTTGATGGTTCGAACTTGTGCCATCGTAAAGTTCTTCACTGAGTGGTGCATATATGTTTTTTCGATGGACTCGTCTAGACAGACGGGGCCTGGAGGCCTTTCACAGTTCGAGGTATTTGGTGCCCTTGGAGTAGTAGAGAAAACTCCAAAAAATTAATAATAATAAAAAAAAATTAGTGGGAGAGCGGGAAGGAGCGTCCCAATATGCGGACACCATTGTTCTAAGCTAACTTACCTTTTACAAATGACTTGGCGGCTTCGTTGTAAATTTTCTCCTGCGATGCATTCGGTTTAAAAACTTTATCAAACACATATGGTTTGCCCTACAGAAACAAATACGAAAAAAATAAGTGCAATTACCAGGGTTCACATAGCATAGGAATTTGCTTCTGGAACTACGAGAGCTGTTCTAGCCTATTCTGAACATGGAGGAAAGAAAAGAGATGATTCTGAACAATGCCACAATGCCATTGAACAATGCCTCCATGATTCTGAACAATGCCATGGTCAGAGGACCCCGAGTTCGAATTGTAAGATTTGCTCTTCACATACTGGTAGCTTTCTACTTTTAAACCGATTAGTAAGGTTCAAATACCCAGTCGAGTTTATTTACACGACTTAGTTTGCGTTAGATGAATAAGGCTCTGTAAAATTATTTTAAAACATTTTCACGCATTTTTTAATTTCTACCAATTTCCGAGTTTTTCCAGTACTTTCCAGTACCTGTTGCCAAGTTCGGTCAAAGGAAAAGAAATATTCTTTTATTTGAAACTTAACGACATTTTATCTAAAATTTAGTTCGCTCGCAAAACTGGCTGTACCGTACTACGTACCTAAAACTGTGGCGTTTTGGCAGAAATATATTATGCTCCGTTTCGAAAATTATAAAAAAAAAACGAAAATGGATACAAAATTTCGTAGTGGTTTGATGTAGTTTTCTCTTTTATTTATAATTTTTAAAATTCAGAAATGGTACTTATTTTTCCAAAAAATAAATTTAAATTGTGTATCCACTTTTTTTTGTAATTCATGCCCCGAATGGCACTAATGTAAAATAAAGTTAAGAAGCAAAAAATAAACACTTAACACAAAAAAAAAGCAGTTTTAATTAGTCCTGCATAGTCTCATGCCACCCCTGTGAATTCGGGAAACGGCCCCGGGAATGCACTCGTGTTCTTGTTGATCGCAGCAAGTAAAAGATCAGTGACTAGGACGTGACCACCACCAGTGCCAATCGGGTTTGGTAATTAACTGTTTTTAATTTTTTGCTTCTCAAACTGTGCAAACAATCTGCTAAGAGTATCTTGGAGGACTGAAAAACTGAACTTTAAATGTAGTAACCTTAAAAAAATTTGTTACCCTTTCAAATTGTGTAAAGCCTTCAGCTCCCCCTGGCCCCAACAAGGACTTCAGCCTTTGAACCCAGCTGGGGTGCTAGCTCCTACACCTCCCTTCCTTCTCACCCCAAATGGTGTTCCACCAAGAGCTACAAATACCCCAAGTCCTTTAGTCCAAAGAAATGGCACCCCTGCAAAGCGGAAAACATCTCGAAAGGCTTACTTCATTGATGGCTGACCCAGTGAGTACCTAATCAGACCTGCACTACCAGTGGAGTCTGCAAGCTGGTCAGTATTTCCATTTTTCTTTTTAATTTAAGTAGGTTTAAGTTTAATTCTACTTTAAATTTGGCCAACGGTGCCCAAAACGTTGAAGCATACCTACAGCTCCACCGGTGACCAGTTCACGGTTCCTGCCTAACACCGGTCCTCTCATAAACGCATGGTCAACTGCTCCCGCTACTTTTCCTTCCCAAGAATATCCCCGTATAGTGCCAGGCAATATGACCCTGCTTCGGTCCTTGTGCCAGCTTTTCCAGGAATACTTCCCTGAGCTACGCCATGTTCTGTTCGCCTTCCACGCGCAGACTGTCAGCGCACAGTCACAGGGGTGACTCTCATTTTTCCGAGCCTTACCTTTATTTTTTACATCACTACTAATCCCTGGACTTCTCTACCACGGCATTGAGGAACCGATCTCTCACCACGGTCGTACCTTTCTCGTAATTTTCGAGACTGCGGCCGACAAACACCAACAATGCGCCTGCCTCCAAACCCACTCGCCTTCCGTTTTAACAGGCGTCTAATGCAACAGGCGTTGGTTGCTGCAGCCAATGAAAATGATTAGCGCGTGGTTTTACATACACGGTAAGCATTCTCATTGCTGCAGCGACCTGGCCGCATGGCCAAGTTTCTCAGTGCGCGGGCCGCCTTAGTGAAATTTCGCTGGACTCTTTTAAACCCATATAAGTCCCCCCCCCCTCCCCGAAGGAATGGTGACCACACGGAGCTTGCATATTCAACAATAGGGCGTACGTATATCTTAAAGGCCCAGATCAGTGTTGAAACATCTCTCGAAGTAAAACAGCGCCTAATTATTCCAGCACGTTGCGTGGCTAATTTAATAATAGCATTACAATGATCAGTTGATTTAAGATCGGAAGTAAACCACACACCCATATCCTTAACTTTGATACGATGTTGTAAATTTGATCCTGATATTGATAATAGTGACGCAATCCATGTGATATATTCGGGTTAAAAAAGATATCATTTCCGGACATTTCGTAAAACCCAGGCAACTTTAGTTTGATCCAACTGGGTTAAAGGGACACCCGGCCTGCCTTATAACATTCTGTCTGTCTTATAACAGCCCCACGCAGATCGCCATCCGCGCATTTATTACCTCCAAGGTCAACTGAGACAGTAGCTGCGTTCTTCGCAGCGACGAACGCAGCTACTGTCTCAGTTGGCTTTGGGAATAGTACACGAAAAAGCATCAACTTAAAAGTTTGTGCCGTCACAAACCGGAATGATTTTCGTATTTTAAAATCACACTCTATAATTTTCTAGGCTAATATATTGTAATTTTTCTTTGGCGATCTATTGGCATAATTAATTTTAATTTTTACCGTATTAGTATTTTAGATTTTTGATCTCATAGTAATTATTAGCAAACGATTAAAATTAGTACATGTGCACACGCAGATGAAACTTCAAGGTCATTGTAGGTGCGCGAAGGACCAGTTTACCTATATTCAACAGAAAATCTCCTAGACGCCACATTTTAAAACGGATTTTTACCAAGGGATAGACTAACGGTAAGGAAATAGACCTTTGGGGCCGTACTTGATGTGAAGGATGAGTAAAATGGGGCTGGGAGGAATGTACTTTTAATTTTCGCCGACAGGATCCCCTCCCCTCCTTTAATTTCAAATAGAACACTATCAGTGTTTAATCACAGTCATTCACGTCACGATACTGATATGAAGTAATTGTTTAGAGGATATACTTACACCGAAGGTAAGGTGTTCGTCAGTTCCCGTTGTAAATTTCGCCACAAATTTGCTACCATTTTTTTCTTCGTCATCGTTCATTGGCCGAAAACGGCATACCACTTTAACGTTGCTTTCTGCGGGGTCTAGTGCCATCGCCATTTTGATCAGGTCCAGTCCGACTTTGAGCCTACGGGTAATCCTTCGGTTGAGAAAACGGGAAACTGATGTATTTTGGTAAGACTTGTTTGTGATGTACGCAAACTCTTTAAGTATCAGCTGATAGGACAGCTGATAATATGACAGCTGAGATAAAGTGGCTACGCAACTTAACGCTTGATAAAGTTTAAACGGGGGAATATTATAAATAAACAAAGGTGCGATTGAAATAGAGGTGTGAGTTCCTACAAATTCTCCAGCAGTGACGTGCGTGCAAAGCAAATGGTATCATCGCTTATCATCGGTTCTGTTGTCCGTCTGTCTGTGCCCACCATAACATTTGAATGTACTTCCGCGATTGGGTTTTTTTTTGGGGGGGGGGGGGGGCGGATCAGGGGTATGTGGAAAACCGGCGAGGCACAATAGAAATAGGCGACTGCAGTGACAACCTAGTGGTCTTCTGTGGACGACTTCTGCCATTTTCAAAAATATTGAGGCGGACAGTACTATCACGCACTGTAGCAGTGATCTCTATTATGTAATCTAAAAGCAGTTTTAGCTTTTAGGCCTAGTTTTAGATTTTAGACGTAATCGTCTGCTTTTAGGCCTAATTTTTTACCTGTAATTTTAATTTCGTAAGTTGCAGCTAACGACGAATCGGGTTCGAGAGTACGCTTATTCATTTACGCAACACGGTGCGGAGATTTGACGTTGCAGTGGCAATGTGATTTAAGGCCTAATTTTCTGCTTTTAGGGCCAATTTTTACCTGCCGTTTTAATTTTAAGTAGCAGCCGGGAGAATTTGGTTCGAGAGTAGACCTATTCATCCATGCAACACGGTGTCGAGACTATTTTTAATTACCCTAATGCGTGGCGTTAAAGAAATCCTTTTGCTCTTTGCGGGTGTTTTCCTGTAGTGTTTAAATGCGACAATCAAAGGTTATTTTTTTCATTGATTTACGTCGAGAAAACCTTAGCTATCAGGAGGCAACGATGTTTTAATTTGCCATGTTTCCTAACTAATTTTTGGTCGCTGTATCTAA
>JAHWFP010230118.1:105101-127609 GCA_023313725.1 Lithobius niger | reverse complement strand
TGATAGATAATGGTGTTATATGCAAAGTGCATGAGCAAACGGAGTTGGTAAACAGCATGTTGATTGTGTCAAAACCAGACGGCAGTGTCAGAATCTGTCTTGATCCATGTAAACTTAACGAAGTAATTGTGTGAGAGCGACATCAAATGCCTAATAACGAAACACATTTTGCGAAGTTGGCGGGGGCTAAAGTGTTCACACTTCTGGAAGGGTGGAAAGCTTTCCTACAGTTGGAGCTAGATGAGGTTAGCTCCAAGTTGTGCACGTTTACAACCCCGTACGGACTGTACAGATTTTTAAGGATGCCGTATGGAGTATCCTGCGTGCCAGAGGTTTTTCAAAGGGCAGTTGAAACTGTATTTTCGGAGGTCAAAACTGTAGACCCGTGCCACGATGACCTACTGGTGTGGGGAACCGACGCAGTACATCATGATCAAAAGTTATGCATGACCATGCAGGCAGCAAGGCAGGCGAACTTAAAACTGAACAAAAAGAAGCTACAAGTGGGACTGACCGAGGTAAATTACCTGGGCCACATTATTGGCTCCTCAGGAATCAAAGCGGATCCTGCGAAGACCACAGCTATTACAGAAAGGGCAGCGCCATCTACGAAAGCAGAGCTACAAAGATTTTTAGGTATGGCTACCTATCTGGCCAAGTTTGTTCCACACTTTTCTGACGAACTCAGACCATTACGCTTGTTGTTAGCAAAATCGTCTCAGTAGCTATGGACGCCCACACATGATCAGTGCTTCGAGCGAGTCAAACGATTATTGGTTACGTCACCAGTTCTGGCATTCTACGATCAGCAATCAACCGCTAACGATAGATGCTAGCTCGTACGGCCTGGGCTCAGTGGTAGGACGACAGACCAATAGCTACGCCTCTGCAACCTTGACACATGCTCAAACTGGCTATGCACAGATAGAAAAGGACCTTTATGTGAAAGGTTTCACTACTACTCCTTTGGTAGACCTGTTATTGTCGAGACAGACCACAAACCGTTAATCGGACTTTCCACGAAGCCATATGAAAAAATAACGCCGCGCCTTCAACGCTTACTGCTTAGGCTACAATGGTATGACATAACTTTCAAATATAGGCCTGGCAAAGAAATCGACCCGACGGACACGCTGTCAAGATGTCCCAGCAAAGGCGAAGCAATAGACACAGACGACATAAAGCGGGAGAACACTCTCTATTGTCTGGTAATGCAAATAAGTGACACGAAACTGGAACAAGTGCGACAGGCAACGGAAGCCGATCAAACGCTGAAACTGTTATTACCTTGGTAACTGAAGGATGGCCAAGCACGAAAACAAACTTACAGCCTGGGCTAAAACCATACTTTGATTGTCAGGATGAGTTGCACACAGAAGGGGGAGTTTTGTGCAGAGGAAATAGCCTAGTGGTTCCAGACTCACTACGCGACATGATGTTACAGCTTATTCACGAAACTCATTGGGGAATTATCGCATGCAAAGCGCGAGCACGCGAGTCATTGTACTGGCCGGGCATGTCAACGGCAATAGACAGACTGGTTTCCAATTGCCAAATTTGTCAGCAACACCAGAGGAATAATCAGAAGGAGCCGATAATCTTCAGACAAAATGCAAAATACCCATTTCAGAAAATAGGGGTAGACTTTTGCAGGGCAGTGAACAATGACTACATGGGAACAGTGGACTACTTTTAAATACATTGAGGCCTTCAAAATGTCCTCAAAAACAACACACTTGGTCGTGGAAGTGCTTAAATTCCTGAGTTTGCATTACAGGAACCCACAATTTCTAGTGTCCGACCAAGGGCCACCATTTGACTCGGTCGAGTTCCAAACGTTTTTGAAGGAGCGGGGAATTGAGTGGCAATCGAGCAGCCCACGATATCCAAGATCGAACGGACAAGTCGAAAGGACAATACAAACCTTCAAACATCAACTCATAAAAACTTTACAAGATGGGAAAGACATACACTGATGCTTCAGGTAAATCATGCAACTCCGCTGTCGTGTGGACGTATACCGGCAAAGCTGTTTTTAAATAGAGAAATATGTACAAGCCTGCCAGTGTTGCCAGCAGTGCTCAAAACAGTGTGCACCTGGGCCGACACCGCTGCAGCAGCACAAAGTACGAGAGGAGTATCACGCTAACCAACACACCAAGCAACTTCCGCCACTGGCTGTAAATCAAGAGGTATGGGTGAAGTTACAGCCCAGTGACAAGCAGTGGGCACCGGCGGTGGTTACCAAGGCAGGACCATCGCCAAGGTCATACCAGGTAAAGTGTTCAAATGGGGCGACATACCAGCGGAATCGCTTCCACCTAAGACCACGTTTGCGCCAACCAGACACTAGCCGTCCGGCTGCTTGCCCAACGCAACGAACCAGTAGAAACCTACAGGATGCGGACGATCTCTTTCCGGAAAAAGGGGTGAGAGGAAGGGTTGTCTGGGACATCCCAGTGCAACACGCAGTGGTAAGGGAAGAGAGAGTGAAAAGAGCCCCAGCATGGACCAAGGACTATATGATGGAATGAACAAACTTGGAAGCCTACTTTCTTAATTAGGCCTAGATGGCAGACTCTAGGTGCTATCAGCGCCCAGTAGAACTAAGTAGTTTTTTTTACAGTAGTGCAAAGGTCCACAAACATTCAGCGTAGCCTTCCTTAGTTTAAACTGTTTAGTTAGTTTAGTTTATCTTAATCTGGTCTAACTTTAAATAAAAGGGAGATGTAATGTATTGGGCCAGTTGGCCTTGTGTTGGTGGTGTCGCAGATCATCAAACCCTGCGACCCCGGGGAAACCCCGTAGCAGTCGAGGTTGAAGAGCAATAAACACGTGAGTTGACCAACACCGTGTTAAGTCTTTGAACCCACACATAACACTTCTGCGCTGAATAATGTTGTATTGCAATCGATTCCAGACACCGAAGGTGGTTTGTCGCTAGAATTATCGGAGCACACCAGTGTCTTCAGGTTTCCCCAGTCAATGTCGTGCTTTGTATTCATGCACTCACTTTTGAAAGTGTGCATTTAAAAAAGTTTTAAATCCATTTTACGATGAGTGAATTTCATAGTATATTGCCAGTAACAGTTTTTTTAGTAAGGTCATTGATCACTTGAAATGAAGCTGCTCTCATCCCCATAGAGATCTCTGGGCAGATTGTTTTGTCCTTGTTTGGGCTCTCTGTGGGTGAGAGTAAAGGTACCTTGACTGTGGTAATTTAACAAGCACAAAACAGACTGGTTTCAGCAAGCTACCCAAATTACCACCAGCAAGGTGCCTTTGCTCTCATCCACAAAGTATTCTAAACTAAAAATCTCAAAAAAGGGTGAAACAGTCTGTCTTGAGATCTTTGTGGGTGAGAGCTGCTTGATTTCAAGTGAAAAACTGCCATTAAAAATGCCTGTTCACCATTTCAATAGCGTTGCCCATATTCTAAACACAGTATCCAAGTTCCAGATTCTCAGTCATCCAACAGGCTGATGTGGGTCATGTGTCCTAATTTTGTCGGGTTTTTCTCCTGATTGGGATCTCTGGCCACGGAATACACTCTGTATTTAAATTTTCATTTAAATTTTCCATACTCGTGCGGTCAATCTCAACTTGAAAAATACAATGTCTGTATTTTTGCTAATTTTCGACAGCTTTGCATTAAGTATTAATGCCTACTGTCTTCTTCAGGCCTACAAAAATGTGTTTTCTCTTTGGTTTACATCCCACGAGTACTATGTTGTGATTTTTCGGTCGCTGTAGCTTCCGGTGCAGCTTCCGGTTTTTCGCAAGCACCACCTTCAAGGTCACGCCAGCGCTGTCGGAGGTTTATGTATAGCTCACTGGGTACTAGGTATTTGATTGCGGGTGCTGCTGGTGCTTGAATATTCATCAGCACTTTATTGTTCTTTTCATGTGCTATAATGCCCAGTGATTCCAGACTTCTTAGATGCGTGTCTCAGCATCTAAGAAGTCTGGAATCCCTGGCCATTATAGCACATGAAAGGAACAATAAAGTGCTGATGAATATTCAAGCACCAGTAGCGCCCGCAATCAAATACCTAGTACCCAGTGATCTGTACATAAATCTCCGACAGTGCTGGCGTGACCTTAAGGGGGCGCTCGCGAAAAACCGAAAGCTGCAGCGACCGAAAAATCACAACCCAGACAACATAGTACAGCGTGGGATGTAAACCAAAGAGAAAACACTTTTTGTAGGCCTGAAGAAGGCAGTAGGCATTAATACTTAATGCAAAGCTGTCGAAAATTAGCAAAAATATGGAGATTGTATTTTTTAAGTTGAGATTGAGCGTACGAGTATGGAAAATTTAAATGAAAATTTAAATACAGATGTATTCTCTCAAGGTCGGGTGAAGCATTTTGGTGTTTACAAGCGGAATAGACTCAGTCAGAGCATCTTTCTGCAAACATCTTCGTTTATTCTGTCAGGCAAAGTCAACGTAATGAAAATCATGGCGCTGCTGCGAATAGTGTTGTTCCATTTTTAGTAAACTGCTATTTTCTTTATATTGCTCTAAGATTCTACGGTAAGAGTTGAAAAGGTGAAAAGGCGCCTTTAATAGGTCTAAATGTGGGTCCCTAATATTAAGAAAAGTGGAGCCAAGCAGTGGTTTCTGCTATTCAGCTTGCTGAAACTAGTCCAGTTTTGTACTTGTTAAACGTAGTAAGGTGCAAATGGGTGAAGCCAGTCACCTGCAGTTACTAAACAATTAATGCATTTTTTTTATTATTATTATTATTTTCTATTTTAGCACTATGAGCACTCCTATTTCACTAACAAGCATTTACCTTTAAACCATACTTACATATGAAAAGGCCAAAGGCGACTGCAATTAGGATGAGAGTGACAAAGCCTGGACAAAATGGAATGACGAAGACAGCAATGCCGCTTAATGCTAGACAGACATTGTTGACAAGTAATGAGTCAACATTGGGCCTGTCGGTAAACCACCCAGCTAGAATACGACCAATAGTGTTTGTGATGCCAATGACAGACAGCAGGTATGACGCCTGGTCCGCAGGAACACCCTACAAGGAAGACAATAATTAAAAATTAAATTGCGTCCATGCTTTTCTAGAACCAAGACGAGACTCGCAGTCAACAGCATGATCTGGTATGCTTGATACACTAAGCAACCTGGTCCAGAAAACCGAGCAAAGTAATTCCAAATTCATAGCTGTAGTGTGTGTTTCTGAAGTATTCAGCGGACAGGACGATCATACATTGGCAATGCTATAGTCAGTATTGTCAAACTCATGTTGATGTCCCAACTCGACGAAATTTGAACATTTGATTTGATTTTTACACAGATTTAATATACAATACTTGGCCAACTCTTTTACTGTTTGACAACAGTTATCGGCTAAAAACAGCAAGTAACTGTAACAGACTCTCAAAACTATCCTTTTGAGACAGTTTTGAGAGCCTGTTAGTGGTACTTGCTGTTTTCTGGACATAGCCTGAAGAAGATGTTAGGACGAGAAAAGATCACCGGAAATTTTCAAGTAGTGGACTACTTGAACTGTTTGGTTGAGTGTAAATGAAGCTTTATTTTGATAACTTTTTTCAGTTGATCGGTTGAAAATTATTACAAAATAGCCATCTTGTTTGCTTCGCTCACTCTATTGGCATCGATCCATAGAGCATCACAAAATCACTGCACTAATTATTATTAGGACTAAAGCTAATTGCAATTATTTCTCACATCTCATTCATTAGCATATCTGCAGTTCATATACATAAAAATAATTTGGGTTTCATTTAAAAGGTTTATTACACACAGAGGTTACTCGTTTTGTGCGCTCTATCTGCACCTCTCCAAGCTTCAAAAGCGTGTATATTTAACAACCTTTTAGAACCTATACAGGTCTACTTTCTCCGAGCATCCAACTAGTTAAGCCAACCACTTTTGTCATCTGTAATTATGTCATGTTGCTGATGCTAAGTGAGATGCAAAATATGTCGTCATTTTAGGTTTTTTTTTATTGCAACCAAGATTCTTTCGGATTACTGATCGAACTTTGACATTATGACACCTTTTTTTTTTTTTTGCGTGTTTGTGCGTAAAAAAATCAAGTTACAGTAATGAAAATAGGGCTATTGGAAACGAAACTTAATTATTTTTCATTTGGCGTTACTCTCACCTTCGTAGGTTTCTGGAGAAGTAGGCTTACACATTAAACGTACATACACACCATTTCAATGATGGAGATGGTAAAAAAAAAAAAACTATTACTGCCAATTTCATGTTTGAAACAAAGCGTTTGCTTGATTTATTCAGCAAACCTAGCATGTGGTGACAGAGCTACCCAAATGCAATCAGGTGCAAGATTTGTTCATAGAGCACTGGGCAGACAAAGTATAAATGGAGCACAGGGCAGAAACTGTAAAGGGGAAGTGATTATGAAAAATATTCTGTATTAAATTTCACAACACTAGAAAAAAACACATGGATCATAGCATATCTTACTCGACCAAGTAATTATGACTTCATCCCCACCACACCCCCTCAACATGTTTTAAATTTCTCCTGAAGAAGAGATACTTAGAAGAGTGAAAAAAACAGTGAGGTGTGTGAGTCTAAAATCAAACTGGGTCTGGGTGAGAATCTTATTCCGCCTTTTGTCATGAATTTACCCCCGAGAGATATGTATTTTTAATTTTTGTGAGCTTCAGAACTTAATTATATGTTTTGTTTTAGAATACAAATGTAGAACTTTGATTACCACATCTGAGACCAAGTAATGTTGGAATTTACATGCCAAACAAAGAAATTACACTTTGTTCGAGTAGGACATTTTTTAAATTTGGCAACTAAGCTTTAAAGGGACAAACCTTCCAAACGAGATCCTATTAAATTTTTCGTAATACTTTGTATCAAGTGGTCACAAGGTTTTTATTTACCGACCATTAATCAATGTCTTGTTAACAAATCCCTTTTAAAATGAGGTGCAAGTTGAAAGATTTCGAGCATCCCACACACATAAATTTATTGTTTGGTGTTCTTAGATGTTGGATCTACTTTCATACGTACGTTAACGGTGACGTATCATTACTTTGGGTTTATTAGTACGTTAACGGTGACGTATCATCACTTTGGGTTTATGACTACACAATTCTGGCATTCGTACTATCAACTGACCCTCATTTCGTCTGCTATGGATGTTTATTTAATCTGACATGAAATGCTGAGTCACAGGAAGAAGCGAGCGGAACTGACATCGTAGTATAACTGCACTAAAACTCAAGAAATGGTGTAACAGAAACACGCACGGACTGATAACGTCACATAGCGGTTATACCACAAAGTGAGTAGTAAATACCCAGTTAATACTAATGTCCAGCCCCCTGAAAAGTGCTTGAAGGTCAAAATCATGAAATGCTTTTGTTAATGTCCACCACTTAAAATTCATCAGTTTTCTGTGGCAAAATTAACTAAAATCTTCTCACATTTTAATGAAATCAACATTTCATCCCCTTAAATCTTGGTTTTTTTGCAGCAAAATTAACTAAAACCTTCATACATTTAACAAACTCAACTTTAAAACCAATACACTTCTGGGAGTGTTTGTAATCACGAAAAAGTCGGTGATATGCTGGTATTAGGCTTATGTGATCGATCATTGATGTACGTGATCTGGATTCAGTCTAGCGAAAATGCAATGCCTTTATTCTCAGTTATACACAAATTTAGTTTATTAGATTGTCCTCCTTCCAGTATGTTACATATTTCAAAGTTAAAACTAATTTGTAACTATCACTAACCTTCAAAACAAACAACGCAATTCACAACCAGGAAGCGTGCAAGGTATATAAAATAATATTAGGGAAGCGTGTGTGATGCACAATTTTTCTGGAAGTGGTCAAGTTGCCATAGTTTTCCGTTTTTCTTAGAGAGTGTAATCCACATCGAAGTTCCTGCAGAAGTTCTGGTATGGATTACTCTCTCCAGGAAGAACAGAAAACGATGTCAACTTGACAACCTTCTGGAAAATAACATCAACACATGCATTTCCAAGTTGTGAATCGCGTTGTCCGTTTTGAAGCTTGGTGATGGTTATTAGTGTTAACTTTGAGTTAAGTTAGACATTGCAAGGAGGATGATCTTATAATCTGAATTTGTGAATAAATGAGAATAAAAGCATTGCATTTTTGCTAGACTGAATCCAGATCATGCACATCAATATTATCGAATGCGTAGGCGTAATCTTGATGGTTATAAATTAGGTTTAGCTACGAATTTTGTTGGATTTAGGAGGAGACACCCTACAATAACCTAAATTTGTAAATTTACATACTTAATATCATAACTTACGCAAATTTTCGATAGTCTATTAGCACAGCTATCTTCATTGGGCGTCTTTTGAAACACTTAAGTTCACCTGGTTTACATCATCACTCTTGTTGTTATTCGAATACAGTGGTTGCCGCTCAGTGCCGTAACTAAGTATCAAGCACAGGGCCGCTGCCGTAGCCTACTCGATGCATCAGGCCCACACCACCATATGTAAAGCCTCTTGTGAAGATCCCATCTTACCAAGTACTTGATTGTAGGTGTTGACGGCCCTTGTATATTCATTAGCGATTGTCTCTCTGTTAAGTGTGATTGTATAGCAATGGACTCGTGTCTTCTGAGATGTAAATCTCTAGAAGAATTAGATAAGAGGAGTGTGACCGTTTTTCCCAATCAATGTTATCTCCAGTATTGATGTGGTGCAGTGCGACCCCGGTTTTTTCTTTTTTGCTCCTCACATCTGCCATATGTGGGGAGCCACAGAGAGACAATCGCATATGAATATACGAGGTCCGTCAGCACTAACAATCAATTACTTGGTACGACGGGACCTTCACGAGAGGCTTTAACGACGATGGTGTGGGCCTGATACATCAAGTAGGCTATGGCAGTGTCAACCGCCCTATTCGAATAACTACAAGAGTGATGATGTAAATCGGGTGAACTTAAAGTGTTTCAAACGAAGCCTGATGAAGATAGTTGTGCTTAATAGACTATCAAAGATTTATCGAAAAACCGTTAATTCGGCAATTTTACTTTGGTTGAAGTTCATGTTACAGACAGTCACATACGCAAAACCAAAAATCGTACAAGTTCAACTACTTAAACTTGCAAATTTTCGACTATCGGTACTGCTACTCTTCTTCTTCAGACTTTTGCCTGAAGATGACTATCAGTACAGATAGTATAAAATTTGCAAGTTTCAGTAGTATAATATATAATATAATAAAAGTTTATTTGCCGAGTAAGTTAGCAAAATGGCAAGATAGGGCATTTACTAAAACCGCTTATATCTTACCAACATTAAGTGACAACAAATACAGATAGCTAGATATAAATATCAGTACAACAATATAGCAAAAATAACATTAGGAATAGTCTGATATGTATGGTAGTAGGTTACACTTATTTAGTCTGAATTTAAAACAATTTATAGAGGGTGCCGTGACAACATCATCAGGTAAAGCATTCCAAACATTAATGACCCGATTTACAAAAAAGTATTTTCTGCATCTGAAGGGTTTCTCAACCAATTTCAGGGAGTGACCCCTGGTCCGTCCCTCTCTATTAACATCAAAGAAGAAATATGGATCATAATATCATAATCCAGGAGACCATGCAACAAACAATACGTGAATGACAGGTCGGCTTTTACCCGGCGTAGTTCCAAAGAATCAATTTTCAACTTATTCAGTCTGGCTGCATATGGTATATTTCGGAACCCTGGGAGAAGTTTGGTAAACCCTCTCTGCACTCTTTTTAACCTCAGAATGTCTCCTCGAAGTGACGGGGACCAAACGGGGCTGGCGTATTCTACAAGCGGACGGACATATACTTTAAAGGCCCACAGTAAAGTTGGGACATCCCTAGAAGTGAAACAGTTTCTGATAATAGCTACTCGTTGCATTGCTATTTTAATGACAGCATTACAGTGGTGAGTCCACGTTTGATTCGAAGAGAGCCAGACACCTAAGTCCTTGACAGTAGTTAATGGTTCCAGTTTTGAACCCGATAGGTAGTAATTATATGATGGATTTTTACTCCCGATGTGCAACACTTTGCATTTATTGTCCGAAATCGGCAACTGCCATTGATCAGACCAGTTTTTTTGTTCATCAATTCATGTACGATACCATTGTGACTCTGTTTTGATTTCATTGCAGAGTGGAGTTTAACGTCATCAGCAAATTTTCGCAATTTTACACTTGTTGTCGATAGATCATTAAAAAAAATGGTGAATAACAATGGACTTAAAACTGACCCCTGTGGAACGCCACTTTCAACCACAGCATCATCAGACACCGATTCCCCAACTACGACACGCTGGCTACGGCCCACAAGGAAATCAGTAATCCAAGTCAGTAATTGCCCTCTGATGCCAATGTTTTTTAGTTTAAATAGTAATTTGTGGTGAACAACGGAGTCAAATGCTTTCGCAAAATCAATTAGAACTAGAGGTAAAACTAGAAGTAGAGGTAGAAGTAGAGGTAGAAGTACAGGTAGTACTAGAGCATCTTCAGAACTAGTGCGCCTTCAAACTCTTGCATGAAGTAATCAAAAATGTGCAAGTTTAAGTAATGGAACTTGAACGATTTTTGGTTTTGCGTAAGTGACTGTAAACGAAAATCGGCGGAAAGGTTAATGTTTCCGGAAGCTGTGAGAGATTGAGTGTGTAAATTTTCTCGAAATCTGATATTTACCCTGTTGAAGATGAACTCTCACAGTAGCAATTCAGTTCGTATTTTAAATTTGTGAATCCAGGTCACATACACGAATGATTGCATTATTGCCGACTTTTCCATGATAGAAAACTCCCTCACTGGACAGAAGTTCGTTTAGAAAATCGATACTCCCATGTTTTAACGCCACCCCCCTAATTGTAGACAAATTAATATTACAAGCCCATGCCATGGGCGTTTAGCACACCATTCATGGTAGGGTAAAAAGGAATGTAACTTTAACCTACAAGAAAATTAGAGAAGAATTTCCGATCAAACTGCTTCTACAAATTCACATAAAATGAACTGTGAAATTTCTTAATTTCCTTTTGAAACTGGACGTAAGGCTAATCGACCTTCTACGGCAGTGTACTTTGGGTTTATATCTTAATATAAGTGATTAGGGATAAACTCTGGATAACCAACATATTATGTACTTACCCTTTTGGTGGCACAGTCGGTTATATAGACAAATGGCACATAAAATCCAAGCATTCCAAGAACGTTGGAGAATCCAATCAACAGAAATACTGGATCCGTAATTAGTGAAAGATCTAACATGGCAGCAAATGTGTGGCGCATTGGCCTTGGCAGACAAGAGCAAGCCGTGGTCTCCTCTAACTTGGCCATGACAACTTGCGGAGGCACTCCGTCTGCCTCAGCCGTTTGCAGTACCACAACGCTGGTACGGGGGATGGACGTGACGCTATTGCGATACAAGTTCAGATCGCGTTGCGAATGAGAGTATTCCGGCAGGTTGCGGATGCTACCACTATAGAAAATGTCTTTGCGGTACATGGGGCGGCTGTATTCTTTAGGATCTGGTTTTTGAGCTTTCTCGGTGACGGTGATGGTACTTCCTAGCCCGCCTTCCCCCACCTTCACCCAGACCTCTTCAACAGAGTAATTGTTGTTACGGCTGCTCCCACCGCCTTGACCAGCAAGACTGTTGGAGGATACTTTCAAACGAAGGCTCTGCTTGCGTAGGTCTCCATTCATCGTAACGTTGCTTTGGCTAAGTTTGACGAAAGAGTCTTGGCGCAAAACCCCGTTGCGACGAGCCAAACCTTCTAAAATGGGGACGCTATAATTTTTAGGAATACCATTTGGTACTCGGACGCGCATGGGCATCACCAGGCTGGGCCTCGGAGCCATACTTAGACGTTCACGGACGTTGTCACGACCGGGGTCACGTGCTTTCTCTTGGGGTGCTTCTGTGTCGATGGATCCAGAGCCTATGGTCATCTTCACACGGGAACCAGCTGCAGACTCAGCAGCAGACGATCCAGAACCAGAACCATCCGCCTCCTGCAGTTTCCCATTTTCAGCAATTGTGGGTAAAGGCATTGCCGACACCGGTGTTTCTGGTATTTTGCCGAACTGATCCAAGTTGAAACTTGAGTGTACACCTGGCTCCATGTTAAGAGGTGGGTATTTGAGCCTCTTCTCCATTGTTCCATCAGGCAGCTGCACCATGAAGTACTGGCTGCCTGCAATGGAACCTCTCTCCATCTGCCACTTCTTCTCCTCTGCTATACGCTGAAGAAGAGGTTTCTGATTGGGGTCTTCTTTAATTGGTTTTAATTCCAGAGGCCGCATGAGGGCTCCAAACACCTACAAAAAAGGAGCAGGTTTAGAACTTCTTACGTCTAAAACAACAAAGAGCTATGCAGTGGGTTCATAACATAAGCATCAGACAAAAGTACAACATCCTCAGTCGATTATGTTATCAATTTGTCTTTCATTTATTTAGTAGTACAGCACCTGACACCCAACATCTACAACATATACTATAATGACTATAAGATATCAATAGATAGGCAGTACCGAGGCGTTTTCAAGGGAACAATAAGAAACAAAACTGTAGCTTGTTCCATGTGAATGAATGAAATCAAAGAAAAGGCAGAATAAAAAGCCATATTATGCCAGGGAATCCCGAACGTGATTGCAACAACAAAGAAAAAAAATATTTGCTGGAGAGGAAAACCTCAAGATGTGCTTGAAAGGAGCCACAACCAGAAGTAAGGATATGAAGTGAGGGAAACACGAATGGATGGTGCATTAATACTGTCGATCATGTTGTCCGTTATGGGAAAATTGTGCAATTATATTTGTTGAAAGACTGACCTTGCTATAGGTTTAACATGGTTATGTAAAGGTGGGATGGACGTCAAGTAGCACTCTTAAGGGAAACTTCAAATTCAAAAGTATATGTGCTTCAGAAAGAGCTGGTTGGTGGCTAGTATTCTGATAATGCTAATTTTAGTAATTATGAGAATACCAGCCAGGCCCATAGGCAGGACTCCAAGAACCCTCGTGATCGCTGGGGTAAAAATTGGACAAATGAAGAGTATTATCACATAGACGTAACTCGCAAATCAGGTTTTAAACTTAAAGAAAAGATTGTCCAAAATAGGCACAGTTTGACCACTGATGCCCACTTATTAAGTAACAGTCATTTATAACAGAATAGTAAAAAAGTAAAAGGCAATATCGTTAAGCATCTGAAATGTCGGCAACTTGCCACGTTAACATGGGAACCGGCCGCCGATTAATGATATTATGGTTACGGTTTTCACTGTAGTGTTACTCAATCCAATAACATGGCTGTGTGCCTGCCAGTTTTCAACAATGAAGGTAACTTAACAAGCATGGGTAATCACGGGGATACATTTTTTTCCCTGGCTACGACCATGATACTAGCAACCAAACTGATTTTCCAAAGCATGTATTCTTTGTGAGCACACATTACACATTTTCGCCACTAGGGACAACACAGTCAGCTAGTATTTAAATGCTCCATCCATTCCCGTTTGCCTCACTTCTCGGTACGGTTCCTTCCGAGCACAACACGAGGTTCCTCCTCCAACAAATAATTTTTTTCTGTGACAACATATAACATCAGACGTTGCAGCGGAAGCAAATCATACCGATAAAAATTTAACCTTATAACGCAAATGAATGTATCATTACGGGATGTGACAAGGCACCAAGCACCCCGAATATATCTTTTATATAAAACGGTGTGCAACCATATTTTGCAATAAAATGGGTGAAAGTACATCTGAAGATAATGAACTGAGATAATCATATGTTGTTTGTGATAAATATGTCGGCAGTTGCAATAAATAATTCAGTTTTAAATAACTCTTCGCCATTCACCACCTGCGTGCCTGCCCCCCCCCCCTGTAGTTTTTAGAAAAGAGAACCCACGCCCCCATAAGGGGCAAGTCTTGATTGACGTTTTGGGGGGGGGGGGGGGCATGGCCTCGCTATCTTTTATAAGAAGGCCGTCTGTGGACTGAAGCTTTTAGTGATTCCAATGTAAACAGATAATTGCTGATCAGTGATGGCGCTAAGGGTGGGTCATGATCCCCCAAATATTTCACCGGTTCCCCCACCGGTCTGTCTGACCCCAATACTCGGGTCACCACCAGAAAATAAAACAATTAAACAACTTGCAGGCTAAACTTGAATTCAAATGAATAAACTGAGCTTCAAAGTTTTAATTTCAGTTTATTATTTATTCATCAATAAATCCAATTATCCAGCGCCGACCAATGTATAACAAGTAGCAACTTAATAAATAAAGTTTTGTAGCAACTTTGAAATATATGTGCAGTCTAATTTATTTTGTATGTTGATGAGGCATATTTAAAAAAAATGGACTGCATTGAAGCTTACGTTTCATTCAGGTTGAATTAAACGGACTAAAAGGGCCTAATGCGGCTGCCTTGAAAAAAAGGCCCACTCTGTTTCCAGATGTGCCGTGTGCCCTCTGTCACTCTACCCCCCCCCCCCACTTGGAAACAATTAAATTCTGAGTCACTGACAAATTATATAATCGTGCAACGAACTAAACAAACACTGAATGACCTTAACAGCGCCACATGTCAAACTAGTGTGGGATTGAGATATTCGCGTTCGTACTTTTCTGAGCTTTTACTTGCCCATAATTCTACGAGATGAGAGTGCACAGTTGCTGAGTCTTATTTCAGCCAGTCCGAATGAGTTGACTTCATGCACCGTGTAGTGAAGAAAAGTTGCAATTATTTTATTTTTCACAGCACTTATTTTATTTTTCACCCAGTTAACAGTGAATAACAACAGTGTACAACAGTGTATAATAACTTTAGTGGAAATTTAAAAAAATTCTTTATTACTCTAATTTCAAATAATTTTAAAATAAATACTGCTGTTGATGTGCAAACAGAGGAAAAAAATTTAAAATGCTGAGTCTGAATTGTTGTTAGTCATACACACCAAAGTCTCGTAAATTTTTAATCATTTGTTGTGCAATTGTCAGTCCTAAATAATACCAATTTTTCAAGCAGTTGCAGATTACAAGCCAACTCACCGTGCAGTTTAAAATAACTCCTGCCATGATCGTAAGTGCGCCTTTCCAGTCATAGATCTCTAGAAGTTGTTGCGACAATGGTGCAAATATAAAAGTTCCAACACCAGAACCGCACACGGCAATACCAGTTGCAATGGCTCGTTTCTTCTCAAAGTAATAGCCAACACTAACTATGGCAGGTAAGTAGATTAACCCAAACCCAATGCCTGAAATAAAAAATAAAAATAGGAGCGAAAGTTTTAACAAATATGCATCAATCAGCAATAGTGTAAAACAATTTACAATGAAATAAGGCAATAAAAACTGGCATGCAATGTTGAGGTTTGACAGTATGGGCAAGTTATAGGGTATAAATTAAAGTTGTAGATTAGGCTAACTGTAGTAAAAGCTAGTAGTCTACTTCCCTCTCTCTCCCCAGTCCTTTAATTTTATCAAACACATTCAGCATGTATGGGGTAACATCTGTATCACTAAACTGGTCGCTGATTTGGGATTGTGTACACTGCAAACCTGATGAGGTGAGATTAGGCTACTTGTTCTTTTCTGGAGCTCTCATGGAATGTCGGTTGTAGATCTGAGCTTGCACCTGCACCTGCACTACAGCCGTAGTGATCATGAAACTACAATCCGGGTTTTCCAAACAAAAAGGACCTACCTATGGTGCTCATTTTTCCCCAAGCTCCATTTTCCAATGGAATGCTCTTTTGCGTCAGATTGTGGATACTTTGTCCTGTACATCCTGTACAGCCCATCCCGTTGATAAATAATGAACGGTCAAGGAATGTCAAGTATGATTTTAGAGTGCAATTTTCCCCTGTGCATCCGAATATTTCGACCCCTGCAGTTCCCTTTAGTTTTCATTTCTGAGTAATAATAATAATAATAATAATAATAATACACAAAAAAAACCAGCAGCTGTGTAAAAAGTAGACTCGTAGCAGAGAAAGAAGCCTTGTAGCAGTGTAAGAAGGCTCATAGCAGCGTAAGAAGTAGGACTTAATACTTGGGGTATTAGCTGCATTAAATTTGTCCACTGCAGCCTTGAACAAGTTCACAGTTCCAGTGCTGACCAGGGTGGCTGAAAGTGCATCCCGTTGTCCCGGTTTGATAACTTGGTGTGCAAAGTCATTGCATTGCACCTCCAACCTGACGCGACTCTTGATAAATTTCTGGGAGTGCCCACACACAATCGCAGAATCTGACGGGGTAAAGAAAACTGTTGGATCAAACCTGACTTTTTTTGGAGGATTTGGTATGCCAAGATATTGTGTGGAGTCCACCTTTCAGGAACTGAAGTGAGTACCAAGTCTCCGTACTCTTTCACAGTATGAAGGCCCCTGAAACTGTGGTAAGAGTTTAGTAGTCCTGTGTAGAACCATTCAAGACGACAACATATCTTTTATTAGCCATGGCTGCCAAGCTTGAATAAAATGTTCTGTCAAGAGGGCGAACATACAATAAATGTCTCTGACGAGGCAGCATCCAAATAGCGCACGTCTTTTACAGAAGCCAATGAATCTATTTGCTTTGGCGACAACAGCGTTAACGTGATTGGAGACACTCAATCATTCAAGATGATGACTCCCAGGTCTTTAGCAGTGTTACCACACTAAGTGGCTTACCATAGTAGCAGTACATATGCCGTGGGTTGTTTTGGCCAATGGGCATTATGTAGCATTTGTTTGGATTTAGGTTCATCCCTACTTCATCATACCATTGTACAACTTTATCGAAATCCTCTTATAAAATAAAAGCATTGTAATGGCTCGGAGCATCTTGGTATCGTCAGCATACTTATCCAAAATGCTCAAAAATGTCGCGGCCCAAGTTTGCTATAAACAGAAAAGAATGGGGGCCAATCACAGATCCCTGATGCACAGCTGAAGTAACTTTGCTCCAACCAGAGTTAAGATCCCTCAGCCACCACACGCTGCTCTGAAGCTAATTACTGAGCCACCTTGTGAGATTTATGCTGATGCCAAGGCAGACAAGGGCGTCAACCAACTTGGAATGAGGCAATGTATCAAAAGCTCGGCAAAAATCGAGAAATCACATCGGTTGGAATTCTGCTGTCCATCACAGCAATCCACGTATTGCAAGTAGTTAGCAGAGTGGTAAGGCATGACAGATCCTCGGTAAAGCCATGCTGCGTGTCATCAAAGATGCCAAGCTGACTGCATTTATCCACAAGCAGTTGATAGACGATTTTTCATACACTTTTGAAACAAGCAGGAAGTTGATGGATTTATAGTTCTCCCGGTTATTAAAGAGTACCGTTTTTGAAAAGGGGGACAATGTTTGTAAGTTTCCAGCAATCGGGAACAATTACCGTTTGTATGGACTCGCTAATAATACTGCAAATCGGAAAACTTTTGTAGTCATTCAGCCCACTTAGAGATTAATGCATAACATTAAGGAGCCAGGTAAAACAAATTCCTTTGTTTTGTATGTAAATTGGCTTACACAATATCTTAACACCCTTGGTCTCAACTGGTTTAAATATTCTAGCTTCGACTGTGATTTTTCCCATTGGTTTGTTAACAATGAATATACAAAAAAAGTATGAAAATTACTCTGGTATGCCATTGTTTACCTCCCATGATGCCGTAGGTGATCATGAGGACATCGAGGTTTGGAGAAAGAGTGCTGAGTAGGAATGCCGCGCATCCTAAGATGCTGCCTGCTATGGTAACCGGCCGACACCCATAGCGATTAGTCAAGGCACTTACGATCGGTCCTAAAAATATAAAATTAAATGTGATAACAGAAAAACATACAAAGAATTTCTACATGTATTTGATTATAATCTTTCAGAAACAAAACATGACACGATAACAATGGCTAAAAAAGGTAGGTTTTTTGGTTTCCATATGACTCGATAGCCTATTTATTTTGAAGGTCCACAATTATTTTCGACTACAAATGGCACCAAATGTTTGAAGAGTGGCGGCTATATGAAGCTATGTATATGTAATTCGATGGCAGCCTTACGTTATTAATTTGTTCGATAGGTAGCTAGCTCTAAATGAAAAGTGTAGACTGCCCTAATGCAACTAGCTAGATGCTGTTCATCTCCCTAGCCATCCCTCAGTACTCACAGATGAATAGTGCTGCCAGATGACTAGTTCAAATTTACGAATTTTGGGCTATAGAAAAGTTGCACTCCAAGATGGCTAGTGGATTGCAAAACAAACACAAAAGTCTTTGGAATGAAAACCAAAATGTGATTCACTTTAACTTGAGTTATTAACTTCACTATTTGCAACTGAGAGTTTACTCCCAAATTTTGAACAAACAAAAATGCACGAAAAAAGTCAGTTCTTTGGCAGGACTAGTGACATTGACAAGCTCCATTCAGTTGCTTTAAAACTGTGCAAACTGAATCCAAAGGAATCCTTGTGAATCACGTTGGATACGAAGGTTTGTGTATTTTTAACTGTGAAATCTGTTGAGATTTTGGAGGAGTGACGGTCTAATCAATTAAATTCATGAATATTGTTTATGTGAAACTGAATCCAGATCACTTACATGTAGGATTACAGAAATAAGGTTATACTTTATTTAACATCCACCTCCGATTTTTGCCATATTAACTGCATTAAGGACCACCTTTTTGGATCCAAAATCCAATCCTGACTCCAAAAAAAGTGGTCTTATTTATTGAAAAAGAACAATTTCAGTTTTCGTTCAGTGCAGCCGTGAAGCTCTAGGCGAGTTTTGCACGGAAACCTCGCATTTTCTTTAGGTTCTTTTTCAAAAATTTCGAAAAACAGGATCACTTTTTCGAAATAAAAATTGGAATACGAGTCCAGAAAAGTGTTCCAACTTGCACATTTTTTCAGAAACTTAGAAAAAAAATTTGAACCACCCTGTGTATAAACTGCAATAGGGGATATTCCGTAGGGTCTGGAAGAATTAAGTTGGGCAATATCAAACACTGGAAGAGGGAGGGTCTAAAAGTCATCCTTGTTGCTAACTGACATTCTGCATGCAAACTTACCCACAATCAGGTAACACCCTGAAAGCAAGGATCCAACCCAGGCTGTCTTTGCTTTAGTCTCCCCAAAATACTCTGCGAACTTAAGAAAGAATATTCCAAAGGAGTAAGCAATGCCGTCCACGATTACATTGCACATGAAGGATGCAAATACAATGACCCACCCCCAGCCTAAAAAAAAGAAAAGGAAAAAACAAAAAATTAGTATAAGAACTTGCATAAACAGACAATCATAAATTACAAACATAATACATTATTACTGAATAATAACCGATTTTGTATTGATTTATTGATCTTATTCATGATCTATTTAAGAACATTTAAAGGCGTGTACGATAAAACACAAATTGCTGTCCATCGTGCCAGGAGGCAATAAATACAGGGAGGGTCCATATAATAACTATTGCTTCACATTCCATCCCTCGTCACTAGGTCCCGGGACGAACCGTGGGTTTCGTCCCCACCTCCAGGCCAGTAGATTCAACACTGCCAGAATTAGGTTTTTTTACAAAGCCACGATAAAATGTGTGAACTTTCTGACGCGCACATGAACTGGAATTGAGTCAGGGGGCAGCCGCAAAACATGCCATTTCTACCACAGTCAGTCTTGGCTTGAAGAGGCCATGGACTTCACAGCTTCACGTGGAGGTGCCGCATACCTGGACTAATCATAGGCCCAGCGCGAGAGATTTTTCGCACCGATCTGTTGGGTTAAATAGATAGTGATACAGCATATTTTTAATGTGGATATCCCAGAAAACAGTTACGACCAGTCGTTCCACATTTGGCCGCATGGAACGACTCATAATGAGGATGGACTACACAGTAATATTATCATACACACCCCGTCGAGCCCTACGAGCTCTGCTTTATGGCCCTCCTCATCGTGCTATAAGGCTGCACCGAACCGATATTTACCAATCAGAGCCTGATTGGTAAAAATTAGTTGCAGGTCAACCTTGACGAGTGGACGTATAATTACAATTGCCGATTACCGGAACTGCACCGATCACTAAGTTCGCCGGTGCCAACAAGTTGTGTGCTTGATCGCAACATAAATGCAGAACCAGGTATTGGGTTAGTTAATATTTCAGGCATATGAAAGGACAAGCATTAATCCCATCAAACTTACTTTCGCCTACTGCAAAAACATGCCGACCCATCCATTACGCCTAACAAGAGACATGTTTTCCCGGGAAGCGTACATGTTTTATTTCTGAAAGATTTGTACCTTTATTTGGTTTGGTTGGTGTTAAGATTTAGGTAACCCACATTCATTTTGTTGGAGAAATGCTGAAATCTGCTCCCTTAATTTAGTTTTCAGCCGAAGCCACTAAAAAAAAAATCAATTACGCTTTTAAAGATGTAGATAATTTTTTTAACGATTTGCATTTGGGTTTTTAGGTTAAATCATTTTTTATACAACAAGTTACAGTCAAAATGCCAATCTGAGAGAAAACTAGAGGCTAAATGGCAAAGTTTTCTTCCCAAAGCCCATGTAATGGGAGACGATGACACCAACGTTAGCACAACAATGGATGTGAGTAGTGGCAACAATAACAGGGCTAGCAAACTCAAGGCCAACTGTGGAGTGGAGGGAAGTTTAAAAGCTAAAAATCCGTTAGAGAGTAGAAGTGTGGAAGTATGAAGTCTCTTGGGCTGTGGCCTGAAGAAGAAACTAGAAAGGTTGCCGAAAATTTGCAAGTTTGGCAAGGTTTGCAAAGTTTTGCAAGGTTTTGCTGGTAACTTGGACAATTTTTGGTGCTGCCTTTTGATTTTAAGTTGTTGTACAATGAACACCAACCAAAGTATTTGTGCCGTAACATCGGTTTTTCGTTTGATCATTTTTTATTTGGTTTTACTTATGCATTAAATACAACACAGTCATGGCTGCCAGGAATAGCTAACCAAGTAAAAAAAAAACCAGACAAGACTAACTGATAACAACCATGCTTAAAGATGTCAAGTATTTTGTTTAACCTTTTATTTTTTGCATTTAAATTTTAGTGAATTGTTTTTATTTATTTGAAGAGAAAAAACGTTTGTGCTACATATTTCTTTTTCAGTTTTAAAATTACATACGTGTATTAATTACAAAATTACAAAGCTAGGCAATAATGTGAAATCATTTTGTTATCCTGAAATTTTGTGACTAGAGTGAAAAAGCTAATTTAGTAATCCGTCTGCGTGTTTAATGGAAATTCTTTTTGTTTGGTAGTTTTATTGTATACATGATGCTTGGATAACTTCCAATATCTTGTATTATGATAACTGTAATTGCAATTCTATAACTGTAATTGAAATAGTTACTTCATGTAATTTTAAAAAGAAACTGGCTAATGTAGATGCTAGTACTGACTTTACGGATTCTCCTGCCCGCTTTAGTTTCCTTGCTGCCGTATCTTGGGAGTTGTTGGTCTAGCTTGATTGGTTAGGTATGAACATCATTGGTGTTCAGTTTGGGAAGGTTAGCAAAGTCTTCTACTCATTAAATCTGCACATGTTCTGGTATGATCGGCATAGGCAATTGGTTCGGTGCGGCTGGTTCGCTGCACCGGTCTTTTTTTAATTTATCGGCTCGGAGTCCGTTCGGCGGGAAAATATGTGATCAGTACGCTCTTATGTTCTAAATTAGAAGGCAAATCTTGTTTTACTACGCATGGAATCACTTTAGGTGCTGATTCACTGCATTGTCAGAAAGAGGTGCGGCACTGAAGCTTTGCATGCTCGCCCCCCACCTCTCCCTCCCGCCCCCTCCACCGGCCCTCTCTCCTCCGGCCCCCATTCCTCAGGCTCCCACTCCTCCTGTCCACCGTTACCAAAACCGGAGTAAATTGAAGAGAAACGACCATCTTGTGCCGAGCTCCCACCCCCCCACCCCCTCCTGTCACTGTTGATGAGACAGCGAGTATTTCACCTGGATACTTGCTGACGCCTAGTCACTTTGCCAACCAGAGAGGATTAGTGTACCGTGTTCCTTGCCAGGAGTGTGATTCCATCTACATGGGGGAAACCAGGAGAACCCTCCTTCAACGCATCAAAGAGCAGGAAACTGCTACCATTAAGGGAGATCGTCGGAATGAAACTGCTCAACACCATCTGAGAACACAACACCCCATTGCCTGGGACAAGGTTTCCATTCTGATGAATTCCAACACTCACAACGATGCACATTTGAGGGCCCTTGAGTCTTCGGCGATTAGGCGAGTCACAACACTTAAACATCCATTAACGAACATCACGGGACCGACGTACGAAGGCATTGGCAGGTTGGTGGCACCTACGCTGGCTGCCAAGCTTGACACTAAGTGGGGTATCCAGTTGGCAAATGAAGATCAGTGATGCATCCATCCACGTGCGTGTTTTTGAAATCTGGAATTCTGAAACTTTAGACATGTAGTTTTGAAATC